>SNQJ01S0062446.1:14059-27265 GCA_010110895.2 Picea sitchensis
TTCTCCACTCCCTTAGTCAGGCACATATGTTGATTTAATAGCCTTGGAGAAGTTTACTCACAAAATCCTATTCCAAGGCACTAAATCCTAAGCTAGTTTGTGAACCCTAGAAAATAAAATTGTTACTAATCAATTTTAAATTATAGCATTAATTTTAATGGCAGTGCTTACTCAAAAATGTGCGGTCGTGAAACTAGTGATGTTATGATTCAGTAAGGAAAGTAAATATGAATACAATGCAAAGTCCTAACTTCAATTTTGAATGAATGATATGCTTCCTAAAAATGCAATTTTCAATTCAATTCCGCAATTCTGAATAAAATTGCAATCTTTATTTGCATGCACTAAGATAAATGGCAAAGAATCAAAAGATCAAAATGTCAATCAATGCAAAATGCCTAATATTTTTTTATTTTAAATATAAGAAAAATGAAAATGCATGGATTGAAAAAAAACTTGATATATAAAGACTCTACTGTGTATATAAAGAGACAAATCAAGTAGGATATCAAGGAGAAAAACACCCATCTTAATGTACATGGACGATCAAAATGAAAATATGATGAGAAATGAACTGCCCAAAAATTCAACCAAAGATAGGTTTCATGTCATCCCACAAACACTTAACAGTCACTACAGAGACCCAAGAAGACTCAACAATCATCAAAACCTATCTAGCAACCACCAAACCTAGCAAACAAGAAAAAGAGGTTGTTGTACATGACTATTCAGGGGAAAAGTGTGTATGTACATAGCTTGTAGAAGCACATCACGTGTTTGTACACGACTGTCAAGAAAAAACCCACGTAGCTAGGATAAGGAGAAGGCTTAAAGACTCAGACCCAGAAGGACCAGAGGTTTTCAAGCAATGATATGACAAGAAACACAATATGAATGAGATAAATCTAAGGAGAAAAACACTCCAAGCCCCGAAAAAGAAGATTCAATCCCCAGTATGGTCACCAATTCTATTACGAGGAAAATCTCTCCATGGCTAGGGGAAAACCACAATAGACGGAAATGACTACAAAAATCAAGTCTATTCTCAAGTATTCTATATAAACAAATATGCTAGCAAGACAAGATAAAAGGCCTACCTCATCTAGACATTCGATGAAGTCCACCATTGAGCACTTGACCTAAAGCAATATACCTACAACTAGTCCTCAACAACCAACAAAAGCAATCATATGGTGATAATATATGATGTTAGCACATTCAATAGCATAATCCGTTAACATTCATAACAAATATGCCCATGGAATAATAATTCAAATATTTGCAAGATATCAATTGGACGATAAAAGAGTATTTCTATTAAGATATAATCATCAGAAGTGAATAAGTTACATGCTTCCGTGTTGGCATGGTTCGGAACCAAGAAACTAAGCTCCTTCCAACTGGGCCTCCACCACTTCAATCTTCCACCAAAGGCAAGCTCATAGAAGAGAGACAATGAAGTTCTCAATCAATAAGGGAATATCTTGGGGGATGAACACGGTGTTCATACTTAAAGGACAAAGGTATACAGACTCAATGTAAAGTGAATAATTCCTCCAGAGTAAGTTTTCTCTCAAAGTTGAATTCTTTCTCCTCTTTTCCATAGCTCAAAATTGGCCCATTTATATCCTTCAAGTGGAACTAAAGGGCCGAGTCGGAACATTTCCAGTATATGGAAGGCTAAGGATCATTGATCTCCTATCATGACATGGAAGCCCGACACCATTTTTCAATTTTGGACAAATTTCCCGATGTATGTGGGATGTAGTGGTGCAACCTGTGTATACACATGTTGTATAGTAGGCAAGGTGCATATATTTGGAAAAATTGTATTTTTATCTCTGGGATTTGAAAAAAGGTATTAGAATTCTGCATGGGGAAATGGAAAAAGGCATTCTATGAAAGATTTCATAGGGTGAGGAAAATATTTCTATAACAGTCTTCTATAATTTTGTTTGTTCGTTCTGTTTGATGATCCATTTCTGGATGGTAACTTGTGCTAAAATTCAAATTAGTACCCAAACCTGCAAACAATTCTTTCCAAAAATTGGATGTAAATTTGACATCTCTATTTGAAATCACCATCTTAGTAATTCCATGCAACCTAAAAATTTCTTTCATAAAATTTGTATTGATTTTAATCACTTTGTAAGTTGATTTCCAGGTATTAAATGTGCATATTTACTTAGTTTATCAATAACTACCATAATTGAGTCATTTTGTCTTTGAGTCTTAGGAAAACCTATGATGAAGTCCATTGAAATAATTTCCTATTTCCATTCGGGTATAGGAAGATGTTGTAACAGACCTGTCGAATGATGGCGCACAACCTTTACCTGTTGACAATATAAACATTTAGACAAATATTTGGCTGTTTCATTTTTCATGTTAGGCCAATAAAATAGTTTCCTTAATGTTGTTATCGTCTTCTGGTATCCTGGGTGGCCAGAATACAGATTTTTGTGAAGCTCATCAAGAATAATATTCTTTAGATCAATAGAGTTAGGTACATATAACCTGTTCTTGAACCTGAACAACCCATTTGTTTCTATACTCGTATATGTTTTGTTCATATTTTCTGGATTTCCTTGCAATTTTTTTGTTGTTTTGATGTAATTTTCATCATTACTTCTTGCATATTTTATTCTATCTTCAATCTCATTTTTTACTATGCTGATAATTATTTCATAAAGTGCACTAGTCCTCCGACTTAGTGTATCTTCAACTTTGTTTTCCTTACCCTTGATGTGTCTCACTTCAAAATCAAACTCACTTAAAAAGGCCAACCATATCCCTTGTCTTGTATTGAGATCTGGTTGACTGAAAAAATGATTTACACCACTGTTGTCGGTTAGTAACACAAATTTTCTTCCCATTAAATAATTTCGCCACATTTTTAATGGATGAATTAAAACTTCTAATTATAAATCATGAGTCACATAATTTCGTTCATGTTCTTTCAATTTACATGAATCATAACAAATGACTTGTCAATATTGTGTTATCACACATCCTAGTCCTTTTTTACGTGCATCTATGCAAACTGTAAAGTCTTTATATGGATCTTATACTTTTAGGATAGGTGTTATAGTTAACAGTCCTTTTAGATTATCAAAAATTTCTTGACATTTTTGTGACCAATTAAAATTTATTCCCTTTTTCTGTACTGATGTAATTGGATATGAAATTCTTTAAAATCCTTTGATAAACCTCCAGTAGTCCCTATAAATGACGTTATGTCTGCTACATCTTTAGGAATAGACCATTCCATAATGGCTCTAATATTTTCTGGGTCCACTGCAATACCATCTTCTGATATTACGTGCCCTAAGTGTTGTATCTTTCTTTGGTATAAATCACACTTATCAAACTTATCATATAACTTATGTTCTCTTAAAGTTTGTAGTAGTACTTTTAGATGCTCTTCATGTTCTTCTTCAGTTTTTGAATAAACTAAAATATCATCGATAAAAACCAGCACAAATTTATACAGATATTGGTTGAATATACTATTCATCAGACACATAAAGGTTGTTGGCGCATTAGTAAGTCCAAACGAGATCACTACAAATTCATTGTGTCCATAATGTGTTCTAAATGTTGTTTTGTTTACATCTTTGTCCTTTATCCTGACTTGGTGATAACCAGACCTCAAATCTAGCTTAGAGAATATATTTTCCCCTCCAACCTAGTCAAAGAGATCGTTAATTATAGGTAAAGGATACTTATTCTTAATTTTTATTTTATTCAGTTATTGATAATATACACAGTCTCAAAGTTCCATCTTTATTTAAAAAAAATAAAACTGGTGCTCCCCAGGGTGAAACACTTGGTCTGATATATTCTTTACCTAACAGTTCTTGTAACTGATTTTTCAGTTATGTTAATTCGGGTATACTCATTCTATAAGGTTCCTTGGACATCAGGGAAGATCTAGGTAGTAGATTGATAGAGAAATCTATCTCTCTCCTTGGAGGTAGTTCCGATATTTCTTCTACGAATAAATCTCTGAACCCATGTAGGACTACAAAGTCTTCTAAGCTTGGTTTTCTTTCTTCCCCTGGAAGATTAGTTACTTGAACAACATATACTTGGAAACCCTTATTAATACATTTCTTAAATTGCATTGTTGATATTTTCCTAATAGAAACTAGTTTTTCAATTCCTTGTATTGTTTTGATTGTATTACTTTCTCCTTTATACACAAATGATTTTTCATAACAATTTAATATCACTTTATGTTTTTCTAACCAGTCGATTCTGATAATTATATCATAAGACCCCAAAGGTAATACATTTACATTTAACTTTGTACTCTTACCATTTATACTGAGTTCACAATCAAAAATGAAATTTGTTACCTTTCTTTTGTTCCTTTTTTCTAGTTATACTAGCCAAGATTTGGTATGTTTAGCCTTCTTTAACTTGTTCGATTCTACTAAATCTAGAGTAATATAACTCGGACTAGCTCCCGGGTCAACTAGTATAGAAACATTGTTGAAGTGAATTTTACCTTCAACTTCCACAATAGTGGATTGATTATCTTCATGTCTATGTTATGAGGAAAATCACTCTATGGCATGGGGTAAACCACAACAGACATAAATGAATATAGAAATAAACTCTAATATCAAGTATGTTATATAAAAAAATATGATAACAATATAAGATAAATATCCTACCTTGTCGAGACGTTCGATGAATTCCATCATTGAGCACTTGACCCAAAGCAATAGACCTACAACTTGTCCTCAACAACCAAGATATACAAGAATATAATGATAATATATAAATTTATCACATATAATAGCATAATCCATCAATATTCATAACAAATACGTCAATGGAATAACAATTCAAATATTTGCAAGTCATTAATTGGACGAGAAAAGAGTATTTCTATTAAAATGTAATCAATAAAAGTGTATGAATGACAAAATTTTGTGTCAGCATGTTTGGAACCAAGAAAATTAGTACTTTCCAGCTGGACCTCCACCACTTCAATCCTCCACCAAAGGAAATCTCATATAAGAGAGACAATGAGGTTCTCCATAAAATAGGGAAGCGCATGGGGGCTGAACAATGTGTTCATAATTAAAAGGACAAAGGGATGTAGACTCTATATGAAGTGAATACTTTCTCCAGAGTAACTTTTCTCTCAAAAATGAATTCTTCTCTTCTTTTCCACAACTCGGATATGGCCCATTTATATCCTTCAAATGGAATTGAAGGGCCGAGTCAGAACGTTTCCAGTATATGGAAGGTCAAGGATCATGGATCTCATGATGTGACATGGAAACCCAACAATATTTTTTAATTTTTAGCACAAAACCCTATGTATGCGAGTTGTAATGGTGCAACCTCCATATACGCATGTTGTATATTTGTTAGGGTGTGTATATGTCGAAAAATATGTTTTTTCGCTTTGGGATTTGCAAAAAGGGACTTCAAGTTTGCATAGGGAAATGGAAAAAGGACTTATGAGAAAGTTTGCATGAGGTGATGCAAATCTTTCTATAACATATGCCCCCTAATGTGTGAGGTCACAGGAGTATCTGTGATGGCCGAAATACATTATAATAACCAGAAGTAGAGTAATGGAGACCCAACTGGATGAACTAGTTTCTCATAAGAATATTATAATTCATATTGACTTTGTGCACATGGCTGCAAATTTGAATTACACTGAAGATCCATGTGGAAATATACCAAACAACTATTCATGGCCACAAATAGGCAATACAAGAGTAGATACATGTCATCAGATCTCATAGTCATGAACAAGGAGCAATGAGAACTAGTCACAAAAGCAATCTGAAGATATCTTCATACAGTGGAATTTGATCTCCGATGATCACTGAAGTCATATAGGTACTGGTCCAATAAATGATAGCACCAGCTTAGGAAAGTTGTGACTATAACCTGATGTCTTCAAGTCTTCTACATGATCCGCCAAAGGTGCAAGTATACATCATGTGAATAAATAAGTTTAGTTCGAACACAATGAGACTTCATTTGATTACTGGTCATTAAGGTATACCGTTAACAAACACGAGATAGACTACCGATAATGAATATAGGTATCAAGGCATCAAATACATTCTTACAAGTGTGAATAAATGTGTTGAGGTCGAACACTTGAATAATCCATCTATCAGGAGACATTGATGTATTTCCAATTGTCGATGGCGAGAGAACCTGCCACTGATGATTGCAATTTGCAAGCCTCTAGGTACTCATAGGACTCTAGGTCTCATTTCCAGACTAGATGGGATAAATTCAATGGAAGGAGACCCACTGAAAGGAGAGAATTAAGGAATATCTCATCATTCAACACAAGGTACAAAGAAAGAGATTGATGATTTAGAGGAACTCATATGAAGAAAATTTTCACGAACCAATGACCTTATGCATCTTTTGCATGAACCAGATGCAAGCAGTGCATGAAAAAGACCCTCTGAATAGCAGTGAATAAGGAAAACTTGTGATAAAGGGGAGGAAACCACCAATAAGGATAATGGAATCCAAGACACTGCATGAATCCCAATGTGTGAATATATTTATTTCCTTAGAACACAAGGGAAACCCCCTAGTCAATGACGAATGATGAAATGTAGATTGTTGGGTTCACGGTTACTTACCAATAATGAAAGTAGGACCAGGGTGCACGGTAGGACTACAACTTCATTTAACTCTGAGACACATTGAGGGTATGGCCGACATGCAAAGTCAAGATTTCTTAGAAATGCCTGACACAGTTTGATAGACATCCTTTGTACAAGAGCATGAGACACATGGATGACTCTAGCAGCATAGACTCAAATGATGAAACTTTGTGATGCAGGATGCATCAATCAAATTATCCATAAGGACTGGAATAGTAACCAGCCAGGGGAGTAAACTCTAGGTGATGAGATCATCTTCCTAATGTCATGTTAAACCAATTTTTTTTATGAAAAGTGGACTCAAAAGTTTGTTCTTTGTTCAAAGGTGACACGACTGCTGCCAACATAAGATAATACTCTCTTCTTGCCTGTCTTTTTTTTTTTTTTGTCATAGTAAAATGAATGTTATGATATAAAGGAGGAAACGAGTGTTGCTAGTAGGAAACTAGTTCCAGCAATGGAACATACCTATGGTCAATGAAAGGAGGTGCATGCATGATATGGACACTCAGGGTAATGTTTCCTCTTGGGGTATAAGGTGTCAAGATTCAAAGGATATAAACGAGGCTCTGATTGTCTAATGATGCAAATTACTGAGGTGATAGCCTTATAATGCGAAATAAATAACTGACAATAGGATCAATACTTCAGTCAAGGGGATGAGATGAAATTACAACTTAATGATAAATAATATACATTTTTGTAAATTTAGTCCCCTAGGCCCAAAAATGTATAAAACAGTACCCATGAGAACTCTTCTAGCCACTAGTGACTAGAGAAATCATTTTTCGAAATTAGTCTACTTGGTCTAAAAAGGGTTAAACTTACACCAAATAGACTTCCTTTCAAATCCAATTAATGAGCATGAAAGAGACAAGTTCACTCGAAAATCTTTTCATGTTTTAAGAAGTCTTAAAAAGAGCTTAACTAAGACTTAAGGATGTTGTTCTAAGTAGCATATCATGGGGGAGGCCAGGGCTCCCGTGCAGGACTTTTGTTGAAAGTCAACAACTCACAAATAGCTGACACAAGCTTGGGAAAACCCAAATCTTTCCAAGTCGAGGAGGATAAAATACTTGTAGAGGTTACCTTATCTACAATATATCAAAGAATGCCCCTTATCTGGAAGGGTGTATAAGAAGGAAGTAGAGACTCTACAAGATCATTCCAATCAAAGGAAACCACCCTAGGAATTGGAGGGAGCGTACTCAAAGAGAGTAGAATGCTCCCTTTTGCAAAATGTAAGGAACTAGAAATGCTAAGAATATGGTCGAAAGGCTCATCACTCCCCAAAATAGGAGTGGGACTGACCGAAGATTTCATCAGCAATGTCACTTCCTTAGAATTGTCACTGTCCAATAGAAGAGTGGGATCGACCAAAGATTACATCGACACGACCACTTCTTCAACCATTGGTTGAATAAGATGTGAGACAACAAGGTCAAGAGATGCATCACTGACAAAAAAAAGAGTGGTTTCTGTCGAATATTCCATCGACACGACTGATTGTTGAACATGATGCAAGCAAACATAGTCAAGAAATGCATCACCCCAAAAAATAAGAATGGTGTCATCCGAAGATTGCATCGACATGACCGTTTTATCAACCAAAGAAGGATTATAATGTTGGAAAACCACAAAGATGTCTCAGAACCCAAAGGGCCCCGAAGACAGGACCATGCTTCATGTACCACAACACTAGCAGGGAACAAACAAGTAAGGTGATCTCCTTTGCAAAGCCTGGAAAGGAACTTGGGATTATGTATTATTTACCAAGGCTTCTCAATCGTATGAATTCCCCTAGCATGAATTGCATTGGCTAGTAGCATATCTCCTACATGACTTGCAGAGGTTGGCGATGAATGCCCAACATGACTAGCAGAGGTTGGTCATGAATCCCCAACATGACTAGAAGAGGTTGGTGATGTATGTGTAGTGTGACTAGTAGTGACTAGATTTGTCCCCCTAGCATGAATTGCAGTGATTGGTTGTTGGTCTTCAGCATGACTTGCAAAGGTTGTCGACCAATCTCCAACATGACTAGTAGAGGTTGGTGATATCATGCAAGTATTACTTGCAATGACTAGACTTGTTACTCCAACATGACTTGCAATGGTTGGTTGTTGTTATTCAACATGACTTGCAGAGGTTATTGACCAATATCCAACATGACTAGCAGAGGTTGGTGATTTAATGCGAGTATGAATCATAGTGATTGGACTTGTGCCCCCAGCATTACCTTCAACGACTAGTTGCTAGTCTTCAACATGACTTGCATAGGCTATTGACCAATCTCTAACATGACTAGTAGAGGTTGGTGATATAATGTCAGTATGAATTGCAGTGATTGGACTGGTTGCGACATTTGAGACAAAGGTTTCAGGAAATACTTGTTTTGAGAAATTGCAATACAAGAAGGGTTCTTGTATATACCATGGCCCTGTCTAGGAGGATAGTATCCTCATCCATACTGATTCATAAAGATGTATAAGGGCATTGTCACCGAAGAAGTTGTTTGTGAAGAGAAAGAGACATGACAAGGGTTACTCATGTGAGGATATATGTTGCACCTAGATGAAGGAACTTCATGAAGGGGGTTTCCCATACTATAAAAATGACTCCCCCTGGATGAAACACCAGAGGACAAATGGAGGTTCTCCATGGGAAAAACGTTTGTAGGAACTGACATAGCGGATGAAGGATAGATGGATGGAGTGTAATAAGTAGAATGACTGTCCATTTAAGCACTTTCTCCTAAAAAAGTGAAGCTAGGATTGGATCCGTAGGAAGGAATATTCCAACCTCCTACTGTAATAGTTGGTTGAGGGATATGAATCCCACCAAATGAAAAGGGAGAATAAGGAGGCATCATGCCCCCAGAACCAAAAATAGGATTCACATAAGGAGATGAGACAAAGGATGGCAAGTGTGAAGACATGTCTGGCATACCATGAGGAAAATGATTAGAGTCCCAAGGTATTCGTTGAGTATCATGATTCAGTGTACCACTCAGAAATACAAAATGATTCGTCCCCATGGAATGAGAAAATACCATGGGTTGGGAAGTGCTAACTGAGGGAGTCACGGGTACTCCACTAACCATAGCAATGAAAAATGACGATGCAGTACAAAATCCCAAGCCCAACTAATGATAAAAAAGAACACCAAAATAAAAAAAAAAGGCCAATCTACACACAAACATGATAAAGTGGTTGAAAGGGTCCTCCCTCCCTAAAGTAGGTATGTCTCACCAAAGAGGGGCCTAAGACTTCCTTCAAAATATCATAGGTATCATAATCAGTTATAAAGGCCCTCGTGGGCTTAACAACTAGTCGGTCAGATCCCCTAGAGAAGTAATCCTCCATAAAGGTTCTGTGTTGTTCAAGCCTTATCTGACTCGGGGTACCTATAGAATAACCCCTGCAAGTAAACTATGTGGTACCTATGTCAAGAAACTAAGCCACCATGATATAATTGATGCACAGGCAAACAATCGTAAGTCAGGTCTACCATATGGGTAGGTTATGAAAGCCCGAAATCTCAAAAGAAACGCCTCTCACAGAGGTAAAGGTACTAAAAAGACCCCCATAAACAAACAGATCCCCATAAATATCTTTGACGCTAAGAAGGTATTGGGGGGATATCCCCTCAACCAACTTCACGCGACCTCGTGCTTAACTCCGATGTAAGCGAAGCTTCATGGCGTCACCAATTATACAATGGATTTCACCACTCCCTTAGTCAGACACATATGTTGATTTTAATAGATTTGGAGAAGTTTAGTCACAAAATCCTATTCCAAGGCTCTAAATTCTAAGCTAGTTTGTGCACCCTGAAAATGAAAATCATTTCTAATCAATTTTAAATTTATAAGTTTTACTTTTAGTGGATTTTGTTACTCAAAAAGGCGCGGTCGTGAAACCGATGATGTTATGATCCAACAAGTAAAATAAATGAATATGAATACAATGCAAAGTCCTAACATAAATTCTCAATAAATGATAAGCTTTTCAAAATGCAATTTTCAATTTAACTCTGCAATTTCAGATAAGATGCAATATTCCCATACATGTACTAATATTAATGATAAGAACCCAAAAGATCAAATGCCAACAATGAAAAATGTATATTTTTTTGTGTTTTCAATATAAAAGAATGAAAATGCAAGGAATGAACAATATCTTGATATAAAGACCCTATTGTATGTAAACAAATACAAACCAAGTATAATATCAATAAGCAAACACCCATCCAAAGATGCACGGACAATCAATGAAAAGTATGATGTGAAAGAAACACCACCCAAAAATTCAACCAAAAAAGGGTTTCCTATCACTCTGTAGACACTTAACAGTCATGACAAAGACCTAAGAAGACTCAAAAACCATCAAAACTTACCCAGCAAACGTCAAACTCAGAAATCAAGCAAAAAATATGATGTATGCGAATGTTAAGGAGAAAACTGTGTATATACACTTCCTATAAAACGACAGCTCGCGTATTTACGCGACTGTAAGGCAAAAAGATGCATATAGGTGTTGAAACACTGCCAATTTAAGGATAAGGCCAAGAAACTCATATTCAAAATGAACAAAGGTTGTCAAGTAATCAGATGACAAGAATCTCAATACACACAAGAGAAATCAAAGGAGAAAAACACTCCAAAGCCCCCCAAAAATGATTCCTTCCCTAGTATGGTCGCCCATTATGTTATGAGGAAAATCACTCTATGGCATGGGGTAAACCACAAAATATGGAAATTACTATAGAAATAAAATATAATCTCAAGTATTCTATATAAACAAATATTGTAACAAGACAAGATAAAGAGCCTACCTCGTCCAGTCTTTCAATGAAGTCCATTGTTGAGCACTTGACTCAAAGAAATACACCTGCAAATTGTCTTCAACAACCAAGATACACAAGCATATGGTGATAATATATAAATTTGTCACATATAATAGCATAATCCATCAATATTCATAACAAATGCGTCCATGGAATAACAACTCAAATATTCGCAAGACATTAATTGGATGAGAAAAGAGTATTTCTATTAAAATGTAATCAACAAAAGTGTATGAATGACAAACTTATGTGTCAACATGTTTGGAACCGAGAAACTAAGTCCCTTCTAGTTGGGCCTACACTACTTCAATCCTCCACCTAAGGCAATATTATAGAAGAGATACAATGAGGCTCTCCATCAAATAGGGAAGAGCGTGGGGGATGAACAATGTGTTCAGACTTAAAAGGACAAAGGGATGTAGATTCTATATGAACTGAATAATTTCTCTAGATTAACTTTTCCCTCAAAGTTGAATTCTTCTCTTCTTTTCCATAGCTTGGATATGTCCCATTTATAGCCTTCAAATGGAATTGAAGGGTCGAGTCAGAACATTTCCAGTATATGGAAGGTCAAGGATCATGGATCTTGTGACGTGATATGGAAACCTGACACTATTTTTTAATTTTGAGCACAAAACCCAATGTACACAGGTTGTAATGTCGCAACCTGCATATACACATGCTATATATTTGTTGGGGTGCGTTTATGTGGAAAAATAAGTTTTTTAGCTCCGGGATTTGCAAATAGGGACTTCAAGTTTGCATACGAAAATGGAAAAAGGTCTTCTAAGCAAGTTTGCATGGGGTGATGCAAATATTACTATAACAGTCTACCATCCAGAGCTGCATTAATCTTATGCATGCTTCTACCAATGTATCCAATTGTTGAATCCTCTTGAAGGTTATAGACTGAAGTTCTTGTTGTTGGGTTTAAGCGTGGACAATTTCTACTCAGGTGGGGTTCTCCACACTCCCAACATTTCAATGGTTCTCTCGGGCTGTCCCCTACATTCTTTAACCCTAGATTAACTTGTTTATTTCCGCCTTGAGTATTATGTGTATTAGAGTGATAGTCCTTCCTTTGAAAACTCGTTTCCATGTTACAGAAAGGGGTTGGTTAGAATCCTTTCTTACACTGATTCATTTTATCATGTTTCTTGTATTTCCATGCCTTTGGAATTTCATATCTTTGTTTGTAGTGATCAAGGCACATTCGAGCCTTTCTAAATACTTCATTTAACGACTTAGGATTATCAAATTCAATCGTGTCCTTGTAATATTGTGGTAGATAGCTTAACAGCCTTTTTATCTTTACCTTATCTTCTTTGATGTACGACACAATGCTCAATAGATCTAGGAATTTATTTATTAAATCGTCCATAGCCATTTGTCCTAGTTGTAGTTCGTAAAATTCCTTATTTTTTCTTTTGTAATAACTTTCTAATAAATACTTCTTTTTGAAATACTTTTTTAATTCTGACTATTCCATTTGTTTTTATTTCAACCCCTTTGCTAGTTTTAGGTCTTTCCACTAGATACTCGCTTTTCCTTTTAAATTGTAGATGGCCATTCTAAATTTCATATTACGAGAGTAATTATAAATTTGAAAGTATTTCTTAATGTCTAACATCCATGCTTCAACTTCCTCACCGGTCTTAGATTCTCCATCGAAGGTGGAGGGTTTTATATTTTT
>SNQJ01S0062446.1:27275-54555 GCA_010110895.2 Picea sitchensis
TTTAAATTGTAGATGGCCATTCTAAATTTCATATTACGAGAGTAATTATAAATTTGAAAGTATTTCTTAATGTCTAACATCCATGCTTCAACTTCCTCACCGGTCTTAGATTCTCCATCGAAGGTGGAGGGTTTTATATTTTTGAACTCCCCTTCTAGGTGCTCTACTTGTTTTTTTTTCCTTCCTGTAGATGTTTTTTTTTTTTTCCATGTGTGTGTCTTGTGAAGAACTATCCTCTTATTTTTCATGACTAGAGTTCTTAGAGGAATTTTTTCTGACCTCTTCTTTTGTTTCATTTTCCTTTGGAATCTTCTTTGTTACTATATTGTGTAGCAGCATTTCATTTATTTCCAGTTGTTCTTCCCGCACTTTATTCAACTTTTCATTATATTCTTTAAATACTTGTAATTCCATGATAAGGTTCCTCATCATTTCCAAGACTTGAGTGGTTGAAATTCCTTAGTTGTTATGTTTTGGTTTTCTAGGAAGTTCTTGGTTTTGATTCCCCTCAGGTCTGTATCCTTCTTCATTATCTGCTGACATTTTCATAATAAACCAAAAAAAGTTGTTTGTAATAGTAAATATGTTCGTTAGATTTTTCCTTCAAAAAAAAACAAAATACAATTCTGGTGCTACCCTGAGGTCCAAGCGTTGTAACCTACAACTCTGATACCATATGTAATGTACCCCAAATTTCTTAAAAAATAAAAAAAATGTCGAGGAAAAATTAAAGTCTATTATTCATAACAAATTGTTCATGACACAAGAGGGTAATTTGTTATATATCTTGTTCCATAATTACACACATAGAAATTGTACTCCACTATTATTACCCACCCTAAAAGGTTGGAAGAGATTTAAATTCAACCTATCTCTTGTTGTTATATTTCTTCATAGCATCATTATTAGAATTAAAATCATAACATATTTTGTATTGATGTATTAGCGGCTAGGCCTGTCAAGGTCCATAGCTTAGGAATTAAGATTACATAAATCATACTATACATAATATAATAGGTAATAAACTATGTTTAAAATACATGTAAGTGATATCGTTCATAACCACAAAAATTAAAACCCTAGTGACCATAGAGTTGAACTAGGGGTCATAACCATCGAAGCTCGGACCTACGTGTTAGGGTTTATAACAATTCAAAACAATATACCATGTTAGATAAATTTATTTAAGGAAAACTTACGATATGGATACAACAATGAAGTTTGTAACCCTATGCAATACATTAACATAACCACAGATCCAAAGTTACACATATATTCAAAGCTTTTAAGTGTTTTGTAAAGACATAAATGAGAAGGATGTCAGGTCGTTTTGAACCTAGGATATTATAATTGTGGGAATTTATTCTAGGTTGGGTCCATCAATGGTGACAGACCACCAGTACTCTCCAGGCCTGACATTACAGGAAACCACCCGTTATGGGCCTGCCACTTCGGCTGGTTTCACATGGCATGGTATGGGTGGTGTACCTTTCACTCTTCTCCACTACCAAGAGGCATGAGGTGAAATTACACCCCCCGCATTTGTTCCCTTGCACTTTGTTACTCTGTGTTTTTACTCCCATGACTAGTAGTATTGTTTAGCTCTGTGGAGAACGGTAGCATTGGAGCTTTGGCAGGGTTTCCACATGTGCAGTGAGTACTTTTTTCAATATTGCTTTCTCTGCGCACGATAATATTTAAGCAAACATTCTCTATGCATCGTATTATTTATTCCCAACATTTTCCTATGAAAGGTATTATTTAAGAGAAAATGTGCTCTTTACAATGCGTTATTTATGTCCAAATGTTCTCTGTATAATGCATTATTTGGGTCCCAATGTTCTTTGTACAATGCATTTTTTATGCCAATGTTTTCCTGTGTAATGTATCGTTTATGTCAAGCATTCTCTGTGAAATGTGTTTATACTCAAAACCATTCTCGGTAGGGTGAACACATTCTCTAAGTAATGCCTTCTCTATATGTACACTAATACATCTTTGAGGTTCATTATCACATATTCTGTGCTTTTATTTTGTTGTGAGAGTTGATATCGTATGATAAATTTCCCCCCTTATACATTTCTCTCCAGGCTCCACTGTGTTAAATGTTTTCACTTATGAGTAAGTTTATCACTTGGTTTGATGGGTTACTGTGTTTCTTTTCTATTGGCTATCAGTCTTCAAACCCGTAACCCTTCGGGGCTCCTTCCTAGTTCACCTGTGGTCGAAATTATTGTTGTCAAAGACTAAACCCTTTGAAAAAATTATTGATTTAGTTTTAATTCTGTGCAGAGGGTTTTACACCCACAAACCTTGTCTGGAGGATTAATGTGTAAGGAAATAACTGCCAATTACTATGTAAGGAATATAACCGTCAATTTTAATACCTATCGGGTAGACCCCGTGTAAATTCATGGTCGAATAGTCATGTACTTGCATTCCACCGTTCGACCGAAATATTCAAAGCTTCAAATACTTAAAGAATTGTTAGATAATTTGATTAATTTTCCCTTTATATATAATGGCACTTTGTATTTTTGTATGGAATGGTGCAAGAAAAACCCTTGTTCGTTGAAAATATAAAAAATGTTCCTTTGTATGTATTCACTTCTTATAGAATATCTCTATCAAGAAGAAGAATCTGATCTGTAACTGTTATAAAACCCACGACCATTTGACAACATCCTTTGTTGCTTGATATTGTCCAAATCTGTCAACATAGAATTAATAATCCTCTCTTTTGACAACTCTGGTTTTAAAAACACGGTTTCCTTGTTTTATTTTCAGAACATGACCGAGACTTGCATGCATCTACTTGCTTTATTACAGGCTAAAATCGATAATTGCATGCATCTTCTTGTTTTATTACAGGCTAAAACCAATACTTGCATGCATTGCCACATCCCCATTAAAAGTCGAGGCCAAAAATTCACAGGGTTTGTAATGTTCCCCAAATTTACCAAATAATTGTTTTTTTTTCTTAGGGACATTAAATCTCTTTCTCTTCGAACAACTTATCTCGAAAGACTTATTGTTATTATAAATAGGTATTTTTCGTCACTATCAACTTTTCAAGATTTATGTTTTCCAGTTATTGACATAATTAACTAACATTATAACAAATTTTATCTTTGATTTATTTCTTATTACACAGTAATCATATACTTAAATGGTCAAGGGTCAATTCGCTATACCTAGCCTCTCAGATTACCAACATATCTAAAATAGTCATAAAGGATATTAAAGTCCCACTAACATTATGATCCTTTCCACATATCTATATATATGTATATGTGTTAACATTAGATTCACAGAGCGAGAACCCCACTCAAATTACAGAAATCCTTAAGCATAGACAGTACCCAAAATCATACAGGTCTAAATGAAGTTGAGTTTAAATAATAGATTGTACTTAAAATAAGGTTCAATGTATCTATCATGGACTTAAAACCTTCTGTCTCTATGTGCTTTGGGTGCTTCTCAGTTTACGCACGCTAGCTCCTCTTCACTAGCCCCTTCATTCATATGCCCTTAGGATATGCCCTTGTGCTAAAGTATGATTGTGGGTGCGACCGAGAGTGGTTTCAAACCAACCCACTTATATCCCCGCAATCCTCCTCCAGCTGACACATACCCCGTCACCAAAACAGTGGTTGAAAATGTGGCCCGCTCAAGGAAAAATATCTTTCACACAAGTTCTGGCTCCGAAATCCTCCCCATCCATCGATCTCTTGCCTATCGACGTTGCTTCCGATCAATGACTACAATAAAAATTTGTTCCTCCTTTATTTCCTTTGTTCCACGTGTCTCCCTAGATTCCCACGATCCATCAACACGTAATTCCCCTCTGGATCAATGACTATCATTGACTCCACCTTTTCGACCTCCGGGAGTTTCAACTCTCAACTCTACTCTCCTCCGCATGACAATATCCCGGAGTGGAATATCCATTGACACATGCCCCCCTTGAATCCATGACTAGGATATCCTTCGCAGATCCGACCTTTGGGGATCTAAAATCTCAAGTCCCTTTTTCCTCCTTTAAATATGCGAAATCTTTCCATGTGTCCTCTTAAATCATATGGCCTAGAATTACTTTGGGTGATCTGATGGCTCAGATATTTTCTGGATCCCCAGACTTCTGAGATCTCAAATATAAATCTCTCATCCTTGTTGACTGGGTATCTCCTGGAGTTCTAGATCTAGCTCCACGTGTCCTCCTTCGCATCGATGGTTCTTGTTGTTTATGGGACTCCGAACTTCGACATTTTGAAGTCTCAACAACCACGAGTCTCCAGAGTGAATCCTTCCAAAGTCCATGATCTGGTGACACCTGTCCACCATATATCAACGGTTAACATTTTCTTCGACTATTCAAGCTTCGGCCTTTTCAGTTCTCAAACTGAAAAATCAAGGGTAACTCTCTCTGGAGATCACAATATGGTGACAAGTGTCCCCTCACAGATTGAAGGATCTCAGCCTTCAACTCTCTGAGCTTCAGTTCTTTCAACACTTCAACTTCCACCTCCTTATGGATCTCCCGACCCATTGACACATATCTTCTCTGGATACAATGGTCCATACTCTCCTTTCACAAATCGGGATCTCGTGACTTGCGACTTACAAGTTAACACTTCCTCCACATTCCCGACTTCTAAAATGCCAACATTTTTGGAACGCCCCAAACCCGTTGGTTCACAATCCTCTGGATCTAATTGTCCAGATATTCCCTTTGCATATCGGGACTTCACATTTTGTGAAGTTGGATGGGTGCTCACTTCCCTACTCCTGATCCCTGATATCCTGAAATTCTCCCTAAACAATTGATGGTCCAGATCTTTCCTCGATCGACAACTCAGATTAAATCATAATTTCTCATTTCATGAACCCTCACGACTCTGCCCTTTGAACTTTCCACTCTGATTCTTCCAAATCTTCTGGTTTGGGAAATTCTGATAATTCCCTGCAACTAAATAGTGTGCTACTTCTTCAAGATCCAATGGCGTGAAAGGTTTTGGATTCTCCTGAATGGATCTTAACCCTTGATCTTCCTCTAAACACTTCAACTCTTCAAGACTTAGATACTTTTCTAAGTGTTTACTCTCGAGACTTAAAGCCACTATCCCTCCTGAGATTTGTTTTCACTTTCTTCCCTAACTTGGGAGATTTCAAACGTTTTAAAGACTATGCCTTCCAAATTTCTCTTGTGAGCCTTGTAACTTTAGGTCTTGCCTGCATTTCTGAAAGCATTGTCCCTCTTGAGATTTCATCAATGAAACATGACTTCATCCCTATGAACACTTTCTCTCTGTGTGTAGCTTCACACTATCTCTCTTGAGCTTCTAAATGTCGAAAGACTCTTTACCTTAACCTTCTTGCAACTACACTAGATGTAATGACCTAGATTCTGTTGAAAATGATACGGATCTACCCTACCACAATATTATCATGATAGTTTTTACACCAGGCTCCTATAAATAGTTGGTTAAATTTATCTCAATCCTTAAAGAAAAGGATAGAGGGGAAACCCCTACTGGAGTTGATTTCCCTAAATAGTAGTTATGATCGCAGGTGTTACGTAGAGTTTGAAGACTCATTTAAAATTTGGAACGACCCTATAATAGGTAACATGTTTCTATATCTAAATCCCTGGACATTTTCTCCTAAGATTAAAAAAATATAAGAACTGTAACCCTTCGTTATAGTTAACACAGTCGGCTAACAAGGAAATTACTTGCAATAATCGAGAAATATCTTCTTGTGTAATAAACGTTCATGTAGCTTGGAAAATATGTATATGTAACAACACATATACATATATATATTTCAATTCTTATATTCACTCAAAAATTCATTTGGTAATTGCACAATTTAAAATTTTCTTAATATCAGCCATAGATCGATCCGATAATTACTTTCCTATTGTATCCATAGATTAAATCACATTAATAGGATAACTTTCATACTTTTGTTAACAATAATACACATAATAGTTTTTCTTAACTTTACTCAGGAAAGCTTTGATACGTTTATCAACAATTAGCACATACAATAGTCTTTCTTGGTTCTACTTAATGCATAAATTTAACTGTAAATATTTATTCAATAATTTATTTCCTTCTACCCAACAAGTAGATGTAATCTATCAGTCATTCATCAGTAGAACATTTAACTAGAACTAAGTAAATACATTCTACCAACTATTAATCAACAAAACGATCAACCGGGGAAGAGTAGAAGAACATATCTGAAAAAATTGTTGGGACAACAAATGGAAAAACCAAGTTCCACCGAACTGTAGAACAAAATAGCTAAACTACTTGTTCCATTCATCCCCCATCTTGACCATGAATCCATGAGGGTGAACCTCGAAAATCATTTTTCGCTATATTCCTCTTTTAGATCTCAATTCTCCTTGCCTCACACTCAGAAATAGTGCTCATAATAGCAAGTGATAGCATTTTCCCAAATCTCAGATTCTCCTTGCCTCACACTCAGAGTTAGTGCTCGTAACAACAAGTCTGTCCTTTTCCCCAACATACTAGGAAGCGTCCTGCCTCCTCCCATATGCTATATATGAAAAAGTATCTTGTGCCTAGGTTTTTTCCCCTTGGGAATTTTCACATCTTTACAAATCCCTAATTTTCAGGGGCTGCTAATGGCCAAATTCCAGATTTGTCACTTGTAAAATTCAACCCTGAGGTAGTTTAAGCCTGTTCCCCATTCATGGAGTCATGGTCAACTGATTTTAACCTGGCTATTCCATTTGTCTCTCTATAATAAATATAACAATTATTTGTCTCTTACAAGGGTCATAGTCAAAGAGTTTAGTTGGGAAAATAAAATCTTTGCCCAATTAGTCACAATAATTAATTACAATTAACTAAATTCCCAAATTCGGAATTGCCATAAATGACAATAATTTTCCAAATTCGAATTTGTCAAAAACGGAAATAAATTCCTAAGTATTTTTAGACTTCAATAATAATTTTTTGGGGGGGATATTACATCCTTTCCCCCTTCAGTGCAACATTTCCCTCAGTGTTCGTTCCTTTCTCGAAATAGTGTTGGATAATATTTTTGCAAATCTTCCTCCAATTCCCAAGTAGCCTCCTCAGAACTAAAGTGCTTCCATTGCACTTTTACCTGGGAGACAACCATGTTCTGTAGTGTTATTTCTCTCATGTCTAGAATGTGCAGAGGTTCCTCTTGGAACTCTCCTTCTAGTTCCACGTGCACCATGTTCCAATCGATCATGTGTGTAGGATCATAAACATAATTTTTTAATAAAGAAACATGAAATACATTACGAATTTTCATATTTGGAGGAAGTGCAATTTGATATTCCATGAGTCCAATTCGAGCTAAGATCTCAAAAGGGCCACAAAACCTGGATGCCAACTTGGCACAACTTCCTAGCTTTAATGAACTTCTTCTTTCTCTGACTTTTAAATATACGTGGTCTACAAATTGAAATTTGTGGTGTATTCTTTTCAAGTTCGCGTAACTTTTCTATCGGTCCTGTGCCTCTTTTAAATTCTATTGTACTTTTCTTACCATACTCTCCATTTCCTGGAGCATTTATGGTCCCACCATGAGTCTATCAACTGGGTTATCCCAGCTAATTGACTAATTGGAGTTGTACACTCTATCATGCAATACTTGAAGGGGCTCATCCTTGTGGAGTAATGCAGTAACCATTATTATATGCAAATTCTACCGAGTCTAGGTAGTCTTCCCACTTGCCGGCTTAGTCCCTCTGAGACATCCCTAACATATTTTCCATGATTTGGTTTGTTCATTGATGCTGCCCATCCGTTTATGGATGGTAGCTTGTCTTAAATTCAAGTTGAAGTATTCAACCACCAAACAATTATTTTCAAAATGTAGATGTAGTTTTATGTCTCTCACGAAATCACCATTTAAGAATGCCATGCGATTTTATGTCTCTATACGAAATCACCATTTTAAGAATGCCATGCAGTCTAAAAATTTCTTTCATGAATATTTCAACGATCTTAATAGCTTTATACGTAGATTTAATAGGAATAAAATGTGCAGACTTGCTAAGATTATCAATTACTACCATAATTGAATCATTCTATTTTTTAGTTCTAGGAAAACCTATGATAAAATCCAGTGATATAGTTTCCCATTTCCATTCCAGCATAGGTAGAGGCTGCAACAAGCTGACTGGATGCTAGTGTAGATCCTTCACCTGTTGACAATATTGGCACTTAGACAAGTATTATGTTGTCTCTCCTTTTATATTAGGCCAATAAAATAACTTCCTTAATGCTATTACCATTTTCTGGTATCCCGGATGACGAGAATATGCTTTCTTGTGTACTTCGTCCAACATTGTTAACTTTAGTTTAGTAAAATCCGATATGTATAATCTATTTTTGAATCTTAGTAGACCATTTTTGTCCAAACTTAGACCTGTTTTGTCGAACTTTTCTACATTATTTTGTAAATATGCTACTTCTTTAATGTAGTTTTCATCATTATTACTTGCAACCTTTATCCTTTTCTCAATATCGCTTTCATCTCTATTGATTTTCATCTCAAACAACTCATGGATTCTTCTACTTAAAGCATCTGCCACTTTGTGTTCCTTACCCTTGATGTGTCTTACCTAGAAGTCAAATTTGCTCAAGAAGGCCAACCATCTTGCTTGCCTTGCGTTAAGGTCTCATTGACTAAACAAACATTTCACACCACTATTATTAATCAACAAAAGAAAATTTATTCCCATTATATAGTGTCACCACATCTTTAATGCATGGATGACAACTACTAACTCTAGAGTGACGTAGTTTCATTCGTGCTCTTTCAATTTTTTATACTCATAACAAATGGTGTGCCCTTATTGAGTTAGGAAACCTCCCAAACCTTATTTGCTTTCATCCACACAAACTGTGAAGTCTTTATCCGGGTCTGCTACCCTTAAAATGGGCACGATTGTTAACAATTATTTTAGCTTATTAAAACTATCCTAACATTTCTGTGACCAATTAAACTTGGTTCCCTTATTTTGTAAAGATGTGATAGGATATGCAATCTTAGAGAATCCCTTTATAAATCTGTAGTAGTATCTGATGAGTTTCATGAATGACCATATGCTCACTACGTCCTTAGGGATAGGCCATTCCATTATGGCTCTTATTTTCTCTGGGTCAACTGCAATTCCTTCTTCAAATATTGCATGTCCTAGTTATTGTATTTTCTTTTGATAGAGGTCATATTTGTCAAATTTTTCATACAGTTTGTGTTTTCTTAAAGTTTGCAATACTATCCTCATATGTTCTTTGTGTCCTTTTTTTTTTTTAGAATATATTGGGATATCGTCAATAAATACCAAAACAAACTTATCCAAGTACTGACTAGAAATGTTGTTCATTAAACACATAAATGTCGTTGGTGCGTTAGTGAGACCAAACAGTATAACAAAAAATTCGTAGTGTCCATATCTCATTCTGAATGTTGTTTTACTTATGTCTTCATCTTTTATTCTACCCTGGTGATAACCAGATCTTAAATCCAATTTAGAAAAAATCCTTGCCCCACCTACTTGATTGAACAGATCATTGATTCTAGGTAAGGGGTATTTGTTATTAATAGTCATTTTGTTTAATTGTCTATAATCAATGCATAATATTAGAGTGTCATCTTTCTTTTTAACAAAAAGGATTGGTGCTCCCCATGGTGATACACTTTGCCTGATGTTTTCCTTGTCCAATAGTTCTTGTAGTTGAATCTTTAGTTATGTTAATTTGGGTAAAATCATTCGGTAGGGTGCCTTATAAATAGGAGATGATCCTGAAATCATATCGATAGAAAATTATATCTCTCTCCTTGGGGGTAGTTCAGGTATTTCGTTAACAAACGTGTCTCTAAAATCATGCAAGACAACAAAATCTTCTAGGCTGGGTTTATTTTCGTTTTCCAACAGATTTGTCCCTTGGATAGCATAAATCTGACAACCTTTTCTCATGCACTTCTTAAATTGCATTGCTGAAATCTGTCTAACTTAGACTGGTTTTTGTATGCCTTGTACTGTCCTGACAGTGCCGTTTTTGTCTTGGTAATTGAGTGATTTTCCATAACAATCTAAATCTGCTTTATGCGTCTCTAACTAGTCCATTCCAGTAATTATATCATAAGACCCTAACGGTAGAATATTCAGATTTATCTTTGTGTTTTGACCACCTAAATTTAACTTACAGTCATAAATAAAACCAAATACTTGTCTTTCCATTCCTGTTGCTAGTTGTACTAGCCAAGATTTTGCATGTCTTATTTTCTTAAGTTTATTTGAATCCACTACACCAAGAGCAACATAACTCAAAGTAGCTCCTGGATGAATTAAAACAGAAAAACGATTATTGTTAATTTTACCTTCAACTTCCACTACAGTGGACTAGTGATCAACTTGTCGTCCATCCACGACTGCATTGATCCTATGTAATATTCTGCCCACATCTCCCACTATAGAGGCTTCATGTAGGTTGTGAACCGTAGTCCTTGATTCAGAAGTTAAACATGGATAGTTCCTCCTTAAGTGAGGTTCTCCACATTCCCAACATTTTAATGGTTCTCTGGGGCTGTCCCCAAACTTCTTTGCTCCCAGACTAACTGGTTTACCACCTCCTTGGGTGTTCTGATTATTGGACTAAAAATATTTCCTTGGAAAATTCTTTTCTGCGTTCTGGAACGGGGCTGGTTGATATCCCTTTTTCTGCTGGTTCATTTAGTCTTGTTTCTGATCTTTCCATGCCTTGGGAAATTCTGACAGCTGTTTGTATTGGTCGTAACACATTCGGGACTTCTTGAAAAATTCACTTAAGGACTTAGGGTTATCAAATTTAATTATGTTCTTATAGAACTGTGGTAAACAACTTAGGAACCACTGGATTTTTACTTTGTCCTCCTGGATATAAGGCATGAACCTTAATAATTCCAGGAATTTGTTTATCATGTAATCCATAGTCATTTGACCGAGTCGTAGTTCATAAAACTCTTTGGATTCTCTTTCATAGTAACTTTCAAATAAATACTATTTCTTAAAGTATTTCTTAAAATCCGACCATTCCATCTATTTTTCCTTTAGGCCCTTGGCCAACTTCAGGTCCTGCCACCATATGCTTGCTTTTCCTTTCAGGTTATAGCTGGTTATTTTGACCTTCATATTGATGGAATAGTTGTAGATATGGAAATACTTTTTTATGTCTAGTAACCATGCTTCAGCCTCCTCTCTTGTCCTGGATTCCCCATCAAAGGTGGATGGTTTGATTTTCTTAAACTCTCCCAAAAGATGGTCCACATGTTTCCTTTTTCTTCCCGTGGTTGTTTTATTTTCTGCTGATGGTGTACCTTCAGAAGAGTTGTCCCCTTTTTCTCCTTCAGAACTAGCCCTTTTGTTGACCTCTTCTTCCTCATTATTGTCCTTTGGGATCTTCTTTGTTACTATGCTACACAACAGTACTTCATTTATTTCATGTTGTTCTTGTTGTGTCTTTTTCAGTTTCTCATTGTCTTCTTTGAAAACTTGCAGTTCCACAATGAGATTTCTCATAGTTTCCAAAACCTCGGTAGGTGAACTTCTGTCACTATTCTGCCTCAGTCCTTCAGGAGGTATTTTCTCAGGATTCTCCTCGAGTCTGATCTCAGCTTCATTCTGTGTTTCCATGATCACAACAGAAATAAAGTTTTTATGTTTGTAACCGTAATTCTTTTGTTAGTTTTTCATTAAACAGAAAGCATGTGCTAAGCAAACATTTTTGGCCCTATATGTAATGTTCTCCAAATTTACCAAATAAAAAAAAAAAACTTAGGGACATTAAATCTCTTTCTCTTCGAACAACTTATATCGAAAGACTTATTGTTATTATAAATAGGTAGTTGTCGTCACTATAAACTTTTCAAGATTTATGTTTTCCAGTTATTGACATAATTAACTAAAATTATAACAGATTTTAGCTCTAAGTTATTTATTATTACACAATAATCATATACTCAAAGGGTCAAGGGTAAATTCGCTATACCCGTCCTCTCAGATTACTAACATATCTAAAACAATCATAAAGGATAGTAAAGTCCCACTAACATTATGACCCTTTCCACATATCTATATATATGTATATGTGTTAACATTAGATTCACAGAGGTAGAACCCCACTCGAATTACAAAAATATTTAAGCATAGATAGTACCCAAAATCATACAGGTCTAAACAAAGTTGAGTTTAAAGCATAGATTGTACTTAAAATAAGGTTCAATGTGTCTATCGCAGACTTAAAACCTTCTGTCTTTAGGTCCTCTTCACTAGTCTGTTCATTCATATTCCCTTGGGTTGTGCACTTGTGCTAAAGTACAATTGTGGGCATGGGTAAGAGTGGTTTCAAACCAACCTGCTTTTTTCCCTGCAATCCTCCTCCAGCTAACACATACCCCATCACCAAAACAATGGTTGAAAATGTGGACCGCTCAAGGAAACTTATCCTCCGTGCAAGTTTTGGCTCCTCAATCCTCCCCGTCCATCGATCTCCTGCCTATCGGCACTACTTCCGATCAATGGCTGCTATCAGACTCTATTTCCCCCTTCTTTCCTTTGTTCCACACATCTCCCTAGATTCCCATGATCTATCAACATGTAACTCCCCTATGGATCAACGACTATCGTTGAATCCGCCTTTCCGGCCTTTGGGAGTTTCAAATCTCAAATTTACTCTCCTCTATGTGACAATCTCCCATAGTGGAAGATTTGTTTCCACATGCCTCCTTTGAATGTGTGAGTAGGATATCCTTCATGGATCCGACTTTCAGGGATCTCAAATCTCAAGTCCCTTTTTCCTCCTCCTTAAATACACAGAATCCTTCCACGTGTCCTCTTAAATCGAACGGTCTAGAATTACTTGGGGTGATCTAATGGCTCAGATCTATTCTGACTCTCTGGACTTTTGAGATCTCAAATCTCAATCTCTCGTCCCTACTGACTGGGTACCTCCTAGAGTTCTAGATATGGTGCCATGTGTCCTCCTTCACATCGATGGTTCTCGTCATTTTCAGGACTCTAAACTTCGGTGTATTCAAGATTCAACAACCATGAGTCTATGGAGTGAATCTTTCAAGATTCCATGATCCGATGACACCTGTCCAACATATATCAACAGTTAACATTCGCTCTGGCTATTCAGGCCGACTGTTCAGGCGCTCTGGAGACAAGTGTCCCCTCGCAGATCAATGGCTCTCAGCCTTTGGCTCTCCGGGCTTCTGTTGTTTCAACACTTAAACTTCCTCCTCCTTCTGGATCGCTTGACCCGTTGACACATATCCTCTCTACATCTAGCAGTCCAGACTTTCCTTTTGCAAATTGGGATTTCGCGACTTGCGAATTCCAGGTTAACACTTCCTCCACATTCTCGACTTTCGAAATGATGACATTTTCGGAGGGCCCCAACTCCGTCGCTTTGAGCTCCTCTGGATATAATGGTCCAGATCTTCCTTTCACGTATTGGGACTTCGCGTTTCGTGAATTTGGATGGGTGCTCACTTCCCTGCTCCCGATCCCTGATAACCTGAAATTCTCCCTGGACAATCGACGGTCCAGATCTTTCCTCGATCGATGGCTTAGATTAAATCATGCAAACATTTCATGAATCCTCATGACTCCACCCTTTGACCTTTACACTTTGAAAGTCAATGAAATTTTGATCTCTTGCCACGTGTCCCCTTTCGATGGATGGTCCTGATGATTTCGAGATTTCACGTTTCGGGGTTTCGAAAATTTCACTCTACTTCTTCGAAATCTTCTGGTTTGCAAAATTCTGATAATTCCCTCTGACTAACCAATGCGCTACTTCTCTGATATCTAATGAATTGAAAGATTTTGAATTCTCCTGAATCGATCTTAACTCTTGATATTCCTTCGATTACCTCGAATGTAGGTGCTCCACTTTTAGACACTTCAACTCTTCAAGACTTAGATACTTTTCTAAGTGTTTCCTCTCGAGACTTAAACACTATACCTCCTAAGCTTTTTTTTAGATTTCTTCCCTAACTTGGGAGATTTCAAACGTTTTAAAGACTACGCCTTCCAAATTTCTGTTGTGAGCCCTGTAACTTTAGGGCTCGTCTGCATTTCTGAAATCATTGTCTCTCCTGAGATTTCGTCAATGAAACATGACTTTGGACCTGCACACACTTGCACTCTATGTGAAGCTTCGCACTATCTCTCCTAAGCTTTCGAATGTCAAAAGACTCTTGACCTTAACCTTATTGCAACTAAATTGGATATAACAACCCAGATTCTATTGAAAATGATATAGATCTACCCTAGCACATTATTATCGTGATATCTTTTACACCGGGCTCCTATAAAAAGATGGTTAAATTTATCCTCAATCCTTAAAGAAAAGGAAAGAGGGGAAACCCCTACTGAAGATGATTTCCCTAAATAGTAGTTATGATCGCATGTGTTATGTACAGTTTGAAGACTCATTTAAAAATTGGACTGACCCTGTAATAGGTAACATGTTTCTATATCTAAATCCCTAGATATTTTCTCCTAAGATTAAAAAAAGAAGAGAATTGTAACCCTTCGTTATAGTTAACACAGTCGTCTAACGAGGAAATTACTTGCAATAATTGAGAAATAGCTTATTGTGTAATAGACGTTCATGTAGCTTGAAAAATCTATATAGGTAACAACGCATATACAGATATCTATTACAATTCTGATATTCACTCAAAATTTCGTTTGGTAATTGAAAAATTTAAACATTTCTTAATATCAACCACAGATCGATCCGATAATTACTTTCCTATTGTATCTAGAGATTAAAGAACATGAAGAGGAGAACTTTCACACTTTCATTAACAATAATACACACAACAATTTTTCTTAACTCTACTTAGGAAAATGTCCATACATTTATCAACAGTTAGCACATACAACAGTCTTTCTTCGCTCTACTCAATTCATAAATTTAATTGTAAATATTTATTCAATAATTTATTTCCTTCTACCCAACAAGTAGATGTAATCTATCAGTCATTCATTAATAGAACATTTAACCAGAACTAAGTAAATACATTCTACCAATTATCAATCAACAGAACGATCAACCCAGGAAGAGTAGAATAACATATCTGAACAAATTGTTGGGACAAAAGGTGGAACAACCAAGTTCCACCCAACTGTAGAAAAGAAAAACCAAACTATTTGTTTCGTTCACCCCCTAGCCTGACCATGAATCCATGAGGGCGAACCTCGAAACTCTTCTTTATCTATAGTCCTCTTTCAGATCCCAATTCTCCTTGCCTCAAACTTAGAGTTATTTCTCATAAAAACAAGTCCGTCTTTTTCCCCAGCATACTAGGCAACGTCCTTCCTTCTCCCATATGCTATATATGAAAATTCATCTTGTACCTAGGTCTTTTCCCCTTGGGAATTTTTGCAACTTTACAAATCCCTGATTTTCAGTGGCTGCCAATGGCTAAATTAGAGATTTTCCACTTGTAAAATTCATCCCTGAGGTAGTTCAAGCTTGTTTCCCACTCATGGGGTCATGGTCAGTTGATTTCAACATGGTCGTTACATTTATCTCTCCGCAATAAATATAACAATTATTTGTCTCTTACTAGTGTCATAGTCAAAGAGTTTAGTAGGGCAAACCAAATCTTTGCCCAATCAGTCACAATAATTAGATACAATTAACTAAATTCCCAAATTCAGAATTGCCATAAATGGCAATAAGTTTTCAAATTCGAATTTGCCAAAAATGGAAATAAATTCCTAAGTATTTTTAGACTTCAATACTAATTTTTTTGGGGGGATATTACAGTGTTTTTAATGCATTTTGCGTAATTGAAATTTAAGTTTATGGATTATATTATTACCCGAATTTCATCTTTACATCATTGTAAATTATTTCTTAATTTCATACTCGCCGCAAGTATCACCCTTGTCGAAAGCTTCATCTGTGTATTATGAAAGTTAATTCTTGTTTAATTACTAGACTCACCACAGTATTCTCGTGTCTCTTCATATGGGGTTTCTTTTTGAAATTTTCCTCGAAGTAATACTTACGAAATTATTAAAACCCTTCTCTAGTTTACAATTTGTATTATATCTTCTCTCTATAATTTATAAACTACATGGTATCAAGTTACATAACTTAATTTAGAAGTTTGTTTATTCTTATTACTTTCGAAATTAAATTAATTTTTCATGTATGTAAACTGATGATGGGTCCCTTTGTCTTGCGAGGGAACCCATCAAATAAAATACAAACCCACTCCCCTTCCTAGGACTTGGTCATCTACTTCGCAAATCTGATATGTAGTCGGGATCCAAGATAAGTATACTTTGACTCTTTTATTTATTTAATTATTTAATGGTTTGTACATTAGTAAGTTACTAATGGTATTATATGACTCTTTTACAAGTTGGAAGAACAACCAGTGCACTTGGTGAAGTAAGCGGCTTGTCCACAAAAGGTATTTGGGTTCCATATTCTTCCACCAGTCCATGCACGCACTCGCATATAGTTTTATGTAGTATTTTAAATATTTGTTTAGACTAGCTATGGATTTCTTGGGTGTATGGAATGTTGGAGAAATTTCTATTTTCGGCACACTAGTTCAATGGGAGTAACACTAGTTCAGTGGGAGTTAATTTACTAGTTCTATTTTAGACTTTCTAATTTTATACCATCACTATTATGCATGCATTCCTAATTATAGGATGTCATTGCCTATATTAGTGAAGATCACTCACTCATTGATTAGATCATAATATACATTGATTCACATTCTTCATTGTCTGTATCTCTTCCTTTTCTTGATAAGATTTGTTTGTGTATGATTTAGCTAGGCATCTTGTGCAAGTTTCCATGAAACAATGACATGGTATCAGAGCCGGGCTTCTTGGAGCAACCCAAACAAGACAGAGAAGAGAAAAAGAGGATTTGAGTAAACCCAGTTTCTGTCATCGTTGCAGCCTATCCCTATCGAAAGGTGCGACGATTGGAATTGTCGCATCCTATCCCTATAAAAGGTTGCGATGATATCACTCAACATCATCGCACTTTATCCTTCTCTAGGGTGTGACGATTCAGGAGCCCTCCATAAAATTGAGTTTATGCAGTAAAATAGCCACATCTTGGAATTTGTGATCTGGGTCGGGCTAAAATTTTGACCAGAGACGTATAACATATGAATTCTCATGCTCACCAAACATATCCAAAACCCACATCATAATTTAGGAAATATAGTTATTTTATCATATCTATAGATGCCATAGAATCGTCTGTCATATCTCGGAATCCACGATCTGGGTTTTCAGAATATTTTCAGAATCAATAGCAGGGATGGAGGCAATGAAAACTATTCAATCAAGTCTATTGATAATACTCACACCGTACAACCATTTTGAATAGAATCTGAAGGCCGCATTCCAACTCAAAAGAAAAGGACTGTATAATTTGACGATGGCGACAGAAACAAAACCTACGTCAATGCTTGAGAAGACTAGATGGGCGAACTGTAAGGATGAGGACACATGACTACTTATTGAGTTAATATCCACTGATCTATGGACTCATGTTTCCACTTGAAATACTCCAAACAATATCTAGACCACCTTGTAAGGACTCTTTGGAAATCAAGATGAGATGCAAGGTCATATGCTTGAGGTAGAGTTGAATACCTTAGACCCTAAAAGTTTTGATAATATACAAGATTTCTTTACTAAATTTAAATATTTGATTTTGAGCTTGGGTGAATGTGGTATTGACAAGTATACACAAGAGAAAGAATGTTTTCTAACAATATTGGCCAAGCTAGAACCATAATATGTTGTATATGTATCTAATTTACATTCTTGTAGATGTATTTTTGGAACAAACTGGAAAATTCCTACGATGGATCGGTTCATTGAGTCTCTCACACATGAGTAGAAAAAACTCATACAAATGAGCCTCATTAAGGATCCCAAAGCACATGCATTAAACATGCATTATGAAAAGGATCATCCAAAAAGAACGAGAAGGAGAAATTGGACGAGAAGGAGGGATATTCCAAACCCTTTAACGATTATTCAAGCTCCAAAGATAATTCAGATTCCAAGAAGAAGAAGAAGGGAAAGCAATGCACTTACTACAATAAAATGAATCATGGAAAATCCACATGCATGAATAAAAATATTGATCTTATGGGACAGGCACTTCAACAAAACAACCCTGGAAACTTCATTCCAAAGGGAGTCAAGAAGAAAAAGGAATAAGATCATGCTCCTAAGAAAGGTAATCATCATGCCCTGGTTGCAATTAATTCCTCATATGATTCATGGATTATAGATTCTGGTGCATCCCATCATACGAAATCGAAAGAGGAAGTTTTCCCTTCTTTGAGTCCATGCTCAAGACCCCCTATTCTAATGTGGGATGATACTCCAGTAGCAGGAGCAGGAGAAGGGAGAGTGGAACTCCACAATGGTGGTTTTGAGAATGTTTTACATGTTCTAAAGTTTTCTATGAATCTGCTCTCAGGTTATTAGATCACTCAGAAAGGTAAAAAGTTTGAATTTACATCTGATTCAGTATATGTATATGTATATGTATATGTATATGGATATGTATATGTATATAGTAGATGTATATGTATATGTATATGTATATGTATACATATATGTACATATACATATACATATACATATACATATACATATATAGTATTTTAGAATTAGGACTTATAGTCATGTTCTCCTCTTATATAGTATTCCATCATTGCAATTGGTGACGGTGTAATGTACCTCAAATTTGCCATAAAAAATAAATCTATGGGACATTAATCTCCAATTTCATTTAATAGATTTGTTGATAAGAGGAGGTAATATTCATTCCTAGTATGTATATGTATGTATGTATAGATATGTATGTATGTATAGATATATATGTATATATAGATATATATGTATATATATATATATATATATACATATATACATATATATCTATATCTATATCTCTATATATATAGAGAGAGAGAGAGAGATACACATACACATGCACATGCACATGCACATGCACATGCACATACACATACACATACACATACTTACATACATACATACATACATACATACATACACACACACACACACATATATATATATAGTGTTTTAGAATTAGGACTTATAGTCCTATTCTCCTCTTAAACATGAGTTTCTATGTTTGTGCGCAAGACTATCTAATTTGTCTTTGAAATAAAATTCATATACTACATATCAAGTAACGGGGTCAGGATTATACCCCTTAGTAGAATATAAGTGGCTTAATCATAAGACACTTGGAGCCATTTGGTATGGTCCAAATCATTAAATGGATCCCTTTATGAAATATTCATAGTTAGTGATCTTCCAACCCATTTACATAAAAGAGTTCGGGTAACGAAATCCCACACTAATCCTCATTTAAATCCATCTTAACTAAACAATGTCTCAATGAAGACTTCATTTGAAAAATATGTTAACTGTAATGAAATAGTTGGATTGAACATGTCCCAACTAGTCATGTCACAAAGGGACTATTATTGAATACATGTTTTCTTGACATGGGAAGAATGGTTTACTTGTCAGGAAGGAGTTACAACTTTTCATCTTCCATTAATGGAGTTCCTGTGTGTGCGAGTTTCAATGGTTTTCACCTAACCCTTCCTCCAATATAATCATGCCAACTTGTTAGGCCCCAACAACTCCCCTTATATTTTTACAAAATTTAAAGGGCCCCTATTAAAATCTTGATAATTATAATGAGCTACAAAATCAACCTTTTCATATAATTCCATTCCTTGGCTTGCTTTGAGACAAACTTAATACATTCTCTTTAGTATGAGTCATTTATTACAAGAGTATATGTCAAAAGTTAAAAAACAAGCATAAAAATCTCAATTTAAACAAAAACGTTAATTTTTTTAATGTTTGTTTAAATTATGATTATGTGTTTATTCTTTTGATCATTCACAAGTTTGACTATTTTGAATAATGTGTTCAATACTTCATCAAATAATATCTTGGTTGGTTTCTCATTTTCATGAAATCATTTGGTGATATTAATTAATTAAATTCTTTTTTTCATTTTGCATCTCATAATAATAATAAGAAAAAAGAATTATCTATGATTTGCTTGATTTTATTCTCTTCTCCATTAACTTGAAGCTTCTAGAATTAAGATCATATTTGAAAGGAAAATATAAATAATGTTTGTTTATAAGTTATAGTTAGTTTAAATTCATTTTTGATTTTTCTAGATTTTGTTTTATTCACAATGTTTAAATTACTTGATTTTTCTAGATTTTGTTTTATTCCACAATTTTTAGGTTATTAATTTAGTTTTCTTTTTGTTTCAAAGGTTTATGTTATCATTTATTTGGTACGGATATGATCATTGTTTGATTTTATTATCCAAATATTACGTCTAAGATGATTGATCCTAAAAATAATTTTGATTTCTACAAATAATTTTATGAGCAAGAACAAATAAAATTTGGAAAGGCTGCAAGATCGCATTACACGATTTTGAAGAACTGATTGCAGCCAAACCGAGGAATTTGGAGAAACGGTTGAAAACCCGTAACCAAAATGGGCCCATTTACCTTCCCAGAGAGATTTTTTTTTCAACAAATGTGCACTATTTGAGAGATAGGTCTTTTAGAGGAAAATTTCAAAGTTGCGGAAATTAAAAGTGACTTACCACTCATTCATTTTATAAATATATGGCGAGAAAAGATCAAAGCCAAAGAGATCCAAGAATTGGAGAGGAGGATTTTAATCCTTTTCTCTTTGTATATTGTTTTGTAAACTTTTATTTCTTTTCAAATGGAGTAATGGATATCGGAAGCTTTGGGAGGATGGACGAGTATTTTTAAAGAAGAATATGGAATTCCAAGTTGCTTAATGGCTGCTTATCCCCTGTAAGTAAAATGGTTTTTATTTTCATATAATATATTCATATTCTTTCAATAATTGATTATGCATTGATTTAAATAGCTTTAGTCTTTATCAATACATGGTTAATTATTATCATTTATATTAATTTTTCCAATCTTTAAAGTCTATTATCCAAAACAATTTTTCGAGGACTAGAAAATGGACAAATGATTCAAAAACTTTAATAGAACAACATATGCATTCTTGGCTTTAGCCTTTTGTTTATAATGTTGTTATTTATGTTTTTTAACTCATATATGTGCGTGTCCTATATCTTTTAGATTAAAATGATCCTCAGATGTAGGAGGTTTATATTATAAATACCATCTATCATTTGGTTTCATCAAAAATATAAATGTTACATTATATCTTCTCGATTTAAAATAATGATGACCTGAGTTTTGAATTGAATGATAAAATGCATAGATTGCTTCCCACGACTTTGTTGTAATCATGTATAATTAAGGAGATCACGTGTTTATGTTTGTGTTTTCTCACATTAAAACCTAAGTTGACAATACATGTTCTAAATTTATTTAGACCATTAATAAAGTTCATTGCAGATTTCTTCCTCTGACATGACAAATAGATGTTTATCATCATGCATGCTTGGATACACTTCACTAATTCACCTGACAAGATAGCTTCATTTTTTCTTTCATTTACATATCATTGAAACCAGAATGTATGGTTCAAATTTTGGATCATCCACATGTTCATGTTTCATTAATTGTTTTGCAAGATTCTTTAAATTTTATAAAAGAAAACAATAACATTTTATGTTCTTTTCTTTTATCTCGCTTCTAGAAGCAACCATTTTCCATTGATTTTCATAAGTTTCATTAAAACTTGCATCTTGTAAATCAATGTAAATAAACAAGACTTGTATATCTTCTGCTTAAATACAACTACTATATAGTTACATTTCAATATATGTACATATATATAGTGTGTTTAGTAATTAGTTAGTTATTTCTCTCTTTTATTCAAGCTTTAGATTCTTAGATTGGCTATCTGAGCCATTAAACCCAATAAAACGAAAGTTACTCCCAAACTATTTTAAGAGTTTAGACAACCCTGACCTGACTCGCTCAGCTTGGATCTGAATGGTCAATTTCACCACAACACAACTCTGCCTCATCACATGGCTAGAACACCCTTCGTACCTTCAACATTTAAATCTTTCATAGCATTTCTCTCTTAGGTTAAGCTAGTTTTCTTTTTCATCAGGAAGTCTTCACTTAAATGGCTCAAGGTATATCAAGGGAGGTTGTCAAATTGGAGGTCATTACCTGGTGGAACAAACAACGTTATCCATCTTCCCTGGTAAGTTTAAGATGCTATTGTGTTTTAAAAATAGAGTGGAACTTCACACCTCAAGCATAATGGATGCAATATTCGTTTCAGAACTTTGTTATAACTTTTAAATTAAATTTCTCCTTATCTTTATTCCTTGTAACTTTTTGGATTGTTCTCGCTCCTGGATAAGTTGTATTATTCGGTTGTTTCATTCTCAATATATCTGAAGGTATCGACATTCCAGCTCCTTGTTCTGATTCATAGAATTTGTAGCTGCATAGTTTTTTTTGTGTGTATTTCCAATCCTAGGTTTTCGTTACTTCCCTATTATCGTTATTCCTTACAGTCCCTCTATTAATGTATGTCGAGGCTTGACATTTAACTTCGTGAGGCTATGCGGGGTTTTAGTATGGAGTTGAATGTTCACACTATATATAGCATATTATATTGCATTTTCTTTCTTTCTCTTTGTAAAGGATGAATCCACCCTTCAATAATTTTCATCAAACCCTTAGCTAGTCCTTATGAATATAATGCTTCCTTAATGTCTATTGCATTCTTTTCTGGTACCATAAAAAATGTAACTTATGTGTTTTCAAACAGTTCATTAGAAATACCCCACGACATATAATGTTTGATTTTGTAGAACTTCTTGGATTAAGTATGTCTCTTACTGTCATTATCGTTGTCTGCGGGTAGTATACGCCATTTGAATTCTGGTAAAAATTCAGCATAAGAATAACTCTGTATTTATCGTTGATTTATAAGTATCCTCTACAATATAGACAGTTGATTCAGGGAAGGTTTTAATATCAACATTTACATATAGAATTTTTTCTGTGTTTACACTATGCCTTCAGCCTGCTTGCACGACATTTCGTATCCAATTTGTATTTTAAATGTTAGCACTATTGTTCATTTCATTTCATAAAGAAATTGATTATATGATTTTATGCCAACACTAATGATGGAAACCTATTGATGTGAGGGTACCCATCAGGAAGTCCTTGGATCACCCTCCCCTCAGTTTGGGACGTCTATCCAGCCAAAACGCGACAAGGAAAGGACATTAGTCTCAACGTCATAAGTTAAGTGCCACTCTGGAATAAATTGTTGCTATGATTTATCATTTTGTTGAAAGTTTTTTTCACTTTACTTTCATATATTTTACTAATATTTTAAAATGGTAATTCCTTGCAGAGACTCGAACCACGCATAATTTTGGATGTCGGTTCCTATCATTCTCACAAAAGGTATTCGGGTTTCATGCACAGTAACTCTCAGGCTTAGCTTTCCAAGTTCTAGAAATGAAGACCAATGTTATGTCCCAATTTTATCGTTAATAAGTGAAGTTTCATCCCGATTTCCTGTATCGGTTGGTTAAGGGGTAATCCCTATTTTCATGTCGATATCTCATTGTTGGAAGAGAACACAGTTATTGCATGAGGTTGGACCCCTTTTTTATTTTGGTTTGATTGGATTTGTATCACAAACTTTAAAGGGTTTAAATCACATGATTCTTTCTCTTGTATACTTGTATTTGAAATAACAGGGTTTAGCGAATTTAAATATAGTCTTAATGGTATTATGGTTCTTTGTATTACCTAGATTTTTTATAAATAAGGCATATTAGCCTATATACTTCCAAAAGTGTTTCCTCCAAAATTTTGTTTTGTTACTTCTGCATTATCATGTTCAACAAATCTTCGTTGTAGTCAATCGAACTATCGTTTTCTTTCATTTCAGAACTATTTGATTCACACCGAGGTTGAAATGAATTTATTATTCGTAAAGATATTGTATTTCAAACTTATCAAAAATGTGCATATACATCAAAGGGTTCCATATTTATGTTTTCTTGAATTCATCGGGCTTTCTCCCTTCTAGTATTTCGTTTCCAAAACCTTGTTGCGTTAAAATATTCGATTTGTTTTCTTTAGTTTCTATTTATCTTACCAGAACTTTTGTTAATACTAATTATACTATTTGACTTCCAATATAATTTGCCATGCATCGATATTATAGTGGTGTTATTACTCTGTATAGCTTATTACAGGAACATGCGAATAAAAAATTATTTCGTTCTGGTATACCCTTCAATATTTTCTAAGTTAAGGATGCCGTAAAAGACTCCTTTGATTTGATTTCTATACTTATGTACACACAGGATTCCTAAGATCTGAAAATGGAATCGGCCTAATTTTGTTTATATAATTTTTTTTTTTATACTAGAAGTATGCTAGCGTGTTCACAAAATTTCAATTCTACTCGTAATTAGTATATATATATACAAACAGTTTTATTCGAAGCATAAAAATTAAAACTTCCAGGGGTTTATCCTACATTTTGTTCCATCCATTCATAGTTTAACTCACAAAAATAAATGACACAACATTATACTAGTTATACTCTCTTTCAGTCATTTAAATAAAAAAATGATTATTGATTAGAAAGAAATTCAGCAAAAAATAATTCACACAGCAATATATAGATATATTCTGACAACCATTTAAAGCAATATATATATATAACCAAAAAAGAGTAGATGGACATTTATGAACTAGTTCGTTGAAAGACAAAGGGAGCAACCATGTTCCTCCGAACCTTTGAATGGAACAACCATTGTCACTTGCTCCATTCACCCCCTAGCCTGACCATGAATACATGAGGGAGAACTTAGAAGTCCCCTCAGTAATAGTCATTTCGCTTCAGTAACTTCTCCTTGCCTCACACTTAGAAAATCAATGTTCCTAATAGCAAGAGATAAGTATCCTTCTTCCATCATACTAGGCAGTGTCCTACCTCCTCCCATATGCTATATATCAAAACCCATTTTTGCCTAGGTCTTTTTCCCTCTTGGGAATTTTCGCAGCTTTCCAAATCCCTAATTTTTAGGGGCTTCCCATGGCCAAATTCTTGATTTTCCACTTGTAACTATCAGCCCTGAGGTAGTTCCAATGTGTTCCCCACTCATGGAGTCATGGTCAACTGATTTTTAACATGGCTATTCCATTTGTCAATCAACAATAATTATAAAATATTTTTCTTCATACAAGTGTCATAGTCAAATAGTTAGTTGGGTCAAATCATATCTCTGCCCAACAATCATAATCATCAATTACAATTAACTAAATTCGAAATTTAGAATTTCCATAAATGGCAAAAAATTTTCAATTTCGAATTTACTGAAAATGGAAATAATTTCCTAAAAAATTTCAAATTAAAAAATAAATTATTTTTGGGGATGTTACATCCTTTATCTCTTCAATAAAACACTGTTCTTAGTGTTCGTTCCTTTCTTGGAATAGGATTGGATGAGATTTATGCAAATCTCCCTCCAACTCCCAAGTGGCCTCCTCAGGGCTAAAGTGCTTCCATTGCACTTTTACTTGGGCGACGACTCTGTTCCAAAGTGTTATTTATMTCYTGTCCATAATGCATAGAGGTTTTGCTTGGAACTTGCCTTCTGGTTCCACCTACACCAAGTTCCAATCAATCATATGAGTAGGGTCATGAACATAATTTTTTAACAAAGAGACATGAAATACATTATGAATTTTAAGATTGGCARGAAGTGCAAGTTGGTATGCTACGGGTCCAATTCGAGCTAAGATATTGTAAGTCCCACAAAACCTGGGTGCCAACTTGGCATAGTTCCCTATATTTAGTGAACTTTTTTGGGCTTTGACTTTTAAATAGACGTGGTCTCCCACTTGAAATTCCAAGTGTCTTCTTTTCTGGTCCGTGTAACTTTTATGTCTGTCCTGTGCCTTCTTTAAGTTCTGTTGTACTTTTCTTACTGTGCTCTCCATTTTTCGGAGCATCTCTGGTCCAACCATGATTCCATTAACTGGGTTATCCCATCTAATTTGAGTTGTACACTTTCTGTCATACAATACCTCGAAAAGGCTCATTTTAGCCGAAGTTAGGTACCCATTGTTGTATGCAAATTCTACCAAGTGTAGGAAGTCTTCCCACTTGCTTGGTTTTGTTCTTACGTACATGTCGAGCATATCTTCTACAATTTGGTTCGTTCTTTCAATTTGTCCATTTGTTTGTGGATGATAACTCATGCTCAAATTCAAGTTAGTATTTAACCCTGCAAACAATTCTTTCCAAAAGGCAGATGTAAATTTTATGTCTCTATCCGAAATCACCATTTTAGGAATACCATCCAGTCTAAACATTTATTTCATGAATATTTCAGCGATGTTAATATATTTAAAAGTAGACTTTACAGGAATAAAGTGTGCAGACTTACTAAGTTTATTGATTACGACCATAATTGAGTCATTATGTTTTTGATTTCTAGGCAAACCTATGATAAAGTCCAACGATATAGTCTCCCATTCCCATTCTGGCATAGGTAGGGCTCGAACAGGCTATCTGGATGCTAGTGTTTGGCTTTTACTTGCTGACAATGTTGACACTTATCTAAGTATTTTGTTGTTTCTCCCTTCATATTAGGCCAATAAAATAACTTTCTTAGTTCTTTTATCGTTTTCTGGTATCCTGGATGACCAGAATATGGTTTCTTATGAACTTCATCCAAAACTATTGACTTTGATTCTATCGAATCTAGTATGTATATTCTATTTTTAAATCATAGTAAACCATTTTTGTCCAAATTCATATCTATTTTGTCTGAATTTCCTGTAGTGTTTTGTAATTCTGCCACTGTTTGAGTGTAATTTTCATCGTTATTACCTGCAGTCTTTATCCTCTATTAAAGATCTCTTTCTACCCTACTAATGTTTATTTCAAACAACCCATGAAATCTTCTTCTTAAATCATCAACTACTTTATTTTCCTTACCCTTGATATGTCTTACCTCAAAGTAAAATTCGCTCAAGAAGGATAGCCATCTTGCTTGCCTTGCATTAAGGTCCGGTTAACTAAACAAAAATTTCACACCGATGTTGTCAGTCAATAACAGAAAATTTATGTCCATTATGTAGTGTCGCCACATATTTAAGGCATGTATTACAG
>SNQJ01S0062446.1:77070-89653 GCA_010110895.2 Picea sitchensis
TTTTTTTTTATACTCATAATTTAATTTATATATCTTTATTTCTTTTCTCATATATGTTGATCTTGTGAATATAAAAATAAAAATGCATTATTTGTTTCTATTTTTTCCTAATTCTAACAATTTTCCTATGACTTTGACCAAGGGCACACTACTCTAGGAAGCCTCCTCACAACTTCTTGTGATCATTCTTCTTTATATTCTTAGCCTATACGAAACATCACTAAATAACACAATGCCTGGAATCATACTAAGCTTTCTATTACTAAGCTCTTGTTATGGAAACTACGTGATATGGAACTCAAAGCATAACTCATATCTGCAACTTATCGAACTCACTATGTAGCTTATGTATGATTAGAGTGGTATCATTATTAGGAAGATAGATTATTAAGATTAAGAATAACTGGCTTATTACCTGTATTATACCAATCTTATTGAGGCAATGACATCAATGAATATGGGAAAGGTGATTGCCTTGTTTCTCTAATAAGATGCCATTATAGGTTACTAGTTGTATTTCTTTCCCATATTCGTGCCTATTCAACGATAAAGCTACTGTTGGAACCAGTCTAATCTGGTAGTAGAGGTTATACAACCATTACATGAATGACTTCTATTTAATTGATACTCATATGAACCAATAACATGGACTAGTAATACCTATATAACCTTATTTACTCCTATTGTGTGATGTATGTACCCGATGAGTGCAATGAATATGGAATAAAGGGGCATTCAAATTACCACATATGGGTGAATGGAAATAAGCTTACATCATATGTGTACAAAACTCCTTGTATCTCATATGTAGAAACACAAGTAAATCCCAGGAATCACTTCTATTACCATAAGTTGATAGGTATGAATATGGTATGATCACAACAGTATGAGTTCCATCTTCTTAAATAGGGATAGATCATTTCTTTAGTGGACGTAGTGCATATTGGGCGAATTGCATATATCTGTGTCTCTATTGTATTGTGTATCTCTTGTGTTTTATTTTTGCATCTGTTTTATATTATTGCTATGTGATCCTCTTTTTTCTAACAAGAAACACCAAACCATAAAGGTAAGCAATAAGCTCATTAAGAGATAAGAGAGAAGTGGTGGATAAAAAGAACCTAGTAGTGCAAGTCACCATTACATGAGGGGTTGGTCACTAGGAAAATAACTCCCCAAAACTACCTCTTTGTGCACATGTGCAATGTTACTAAAGTCTAGTGAAGCTTAGTTACATGTATAAGTTCCCCACAAATGATGTTATAATGATCACCATTATGACACTAGTTACAAGAGTACATCAATCCACTAGACAACAATAAAACAAATTATAACATATCCCTCATCTAGAAATGAAGAAACCCAATGCATGCATCAATATGGATCTTTAAGTTTTGAACCTATCCATATGAATGCTTCTCCCGGTGCTATAAGGTTTGGAAGTTTCCCCGTTGACCTTAATCTAGATCTAAATAAACCCATTTTAGGCCACATCACAATGGAAAAGGGAATCTAGTAGCAGATGCAATATCACTCAACAATTGAGGAATGAAGTACTAACATATCTCAATAAACTATATCCATGCCTGATTCATCCCTTTCAATCCTCCAAGAATAGACTAGCTCTTCTTGTGTAGAAAAAATTTGCATGTCTTCTAAAGGACTTGAGGAGTAATCCACTAGAATTTCTTCATCGATCAATCCATCCACATAATTTCCTTATTCCATACAATATATTTAATAAGTATAATTCTTTCACACACACACACACACACACACACACACAGGAAAATCCATAACATTTTTATGCTGAAATAAAAATGGTAAAGTTTACAGTCATGAAGTGCACTATGACATGACATAAAAACTTAACAAGAATATCTCTTGATGTTCTTCCAATACAATTAAATGACTTTGAAATCTAGAATCTCAAAATAAGTTGTCCCCAAACATATTACATCATAAGCAAAAAAACCTAGATAGGTGTTACATTTTGAACATTTCCCCCTGAAAACCATAATAAAATTATTCATCGCAGCCTCTTGATATACAAAAAAGGAAAGTAGAAAAATTGTTCAAAACAAATAAGGAAATTAAATCCATTATCCAAAATGGATAGATCTCATAAAAATATCTAGAGACAGGGGGTAGGGATTTTCCCCTTCCCTTTACTCTAGCATGTTGATGGTAGTATGGTATATCTCCAAAGATATTTTTGACAGGGCATCGACTAAGTTGTTTTTATCCTTATAGATGTGATAATAATATATATGAGATAATATTCCCTCCAACAACTTTATTTGGTTATAAATTGGATGGAAACAAATATTTTGTATTCTATGGTTCCCCAACATCTAATCTATAACAAAATTTGAGTAAGCAACAACCTATAATTAATCGATATTTTTTTCTACTGTAATTCTTATCAATGTTTCAAGTTCTTTCATTTTATCCCAATGGTTAGTACCTCCACACAAAGTAGCCTCAAAATAAATGTTTCTTGAATAAGAAAAACAAAGTGCACCTATAGCCTTGCATGTATTGGGGTTGCTTTAACAGGCCCTATCAAAAAATCCCCATGCTTTTGTTTTGTTAATCTCAAGTGTGCTTATATTCCTCTAAAGTTTTTTCTGGAGAGGTACCTTGAGTCCTTCATAAGAGAAATTGATTTTATAGAAAACTTGGATGTAGATATTAACTTTTCCTATAACATAATGGCATTTCTAATTAACCACAGGGCCCAAGAAACACCATACAAAAATTAGGTGCTTTAACTCATGTGGAAATGGCATCCTCCAAAATCATTTAGTCTACATGATTATGTGGCCAAGGACTCATGGAGAAGGGAATCATTGGCACTATTCCATGAAGATGATTACAATGGAGCAAATTACTTGTTGAATTGACTCATATTTCGATTCATTTCAATTTGTAGATTACTTGCCTAGACATTTCATGCACACTTTCCCTAAATGGTCCAAGGGGTAAAAACTACAAACCAACACTCAAAACGGTATGCCATCAATTTCAAAAATTGAGCTTCATTAGGGCCATCAACCTTGAATAGTCATTGAGGTTGAATGTGTGATATCTTGTTATTTAACCACTGGATCCAAATTTGGTGCTTTAACACATGTGGAAATGACCTCATCCATTATTGTTTCTTATGCACATTTTCATGTCTAGGGACTCATGGAGAAGGGTGATATTGGATACGGTCACATGGAGATGAATCTAATGGAGTATATTGCTTATTGAACCAAATCATAGTTCTTTAGTTGTTTTCAATTGTAGATAATTCAAAGACACTTTCCCTAAATGGTCCCGAGGGAAAAATGCAACACATTACTAGGAACATCATGATATTAGTTGCAATAAGTGAGTTTCATTGGGTACAACATCCCAAGTAGTCATTGAGGTTGAATACGAGAGATCTCATGATTTGACCCTTAGATCCAAATCCAGTGCTTTAATACATGTGAAAATAAGCTCATCCAAAATATTCTATTATTCATGCTTGTATGGTTAAGGACTTATGGAGAAGGGTGCCATTAACATTGTCATATGAAGATGAATCCAATGAAGTGAACTTCTCATAGAAATGACTCATGGTTCTTGAGTTTTTTCAAGTTGGAGAAGGGGCACTTTCCCTAGGTGGTCCCATGGAAAAAGAAATGAAAATAGCGATTTGGAACAACATACCATTAGTTGTAGCTAGTGAGTTTCATTGTAACTATTTTCCTTGTGAGGTCATTGAGGTTGGAGACAAGATACCTTGTGATTGACAATTGACATTTTTTTTTAAATACCTACATGACGTCGGGATTGTGACGTATGGTAACGTTGCTCACATGGCACACACGTCAGAGATATAAAGTGGGTCATCGGTTGAGCGACGTTACCATACATCGAAATTGCGATGTATGGTAATTTCACTCCAATGGCACACATGTCAAAGATAAATAGCTGACCATCGGTTGAGCGACGTTACCATACGTCGGTATTACGATGTATGGTAACGTGGCTCCCATAGCATCCACGTAGTGGAGACTAACGAAATGGGACATTGGAATTCCAATGTCTTTGACGTTGTTGTAGAGATGGCTATATGGGGTTTGGAAAGTCAAATCCGAGATGACACGTGTCCACATGAAACGTCGCAATAGAGACAATAGCTATGGTGTCGGAAAAGCGACGTCATGTGAAATGACGTTTGAGGGGGTCCGATGTTTTTCATTCTCCTGACAATATAAAGTGGCAATTGCATCAAACACGTCATCCGAATTTGACCCAAATGTTCTAGTGTGGGTACATTATATTATTGGATTATAAATGTATTCTCATTTTCCTAATAAAAAGAAAAAAAAATGGGTACATTATTATAGTGGTTGGTTGGAGGGTTGTGTTTATTACATGTCACCTCTCCTTTCCTCTAGGGATAAGATAATATTTAATTCCCCCCCTATGATCCACCTTATGTGACCTAGTATAGCGCCCATATTATATATGATCTTCAATAGGGGGAACCATGCTTGAGGGAGAGACAATTTTCTCCAATACAAGTTCTGAGGTTTCTTCAGTTTTTCCTTTCATATTTCTCTTGTCTACATATTGATGGGGATCTTCCACTACTTGGGTATCTGAGAGCTAGCTTAGCACGTCATAGGAATTGCTTGTAGACAAATTTAGAAAGGTACCTGATGGGTTTTTTCTTGTGGGGTTTCTTTTTCTTCCCTGCAATTGTATAAATCCATCTTTGGGCTTCTCATTTGTTCCTTCATTATTGTTGGTCCTAGAATTTTGTGGGAAATCCCTAAATAAGTGACCATTCTCATGGCACTTGCAACATATGAAGCGGATATGTTCATAGTCAATGGTATGAACCCATTCCTCATCCTAATATTCTAGGGTAAGTGATCGAGGTAGAGAATTGGTTATATTCATGTAGACACGTATTCATGCATAGGGAGTGTATCTTCTGTGGCGAGTTGCTTCAAAGGATTTGACATAAGCACCTAAGGTGTTACCAATGCCTGTGAGGATTTCCCCAAGCCAGAAATCTTGAGGAAGTGAATAGAGTATGATCTACACCAGAGCGTAGGAGAAGTCTTCTTTTTCTAGGATAAATTGATCCATCCAAAATCTGAGGTAAAGGCAAGAAGAGTTAAAAAAATAGGGTCCATTTTCAAAGATTTGATCTTTTCCCTCAAGGTTGTCAAATATCATTGTAAAGAAAACCTTTGGTCCCAACTAAAACAAATAATGGCCTTTCTATTTCCACATGGTGTTGATCCATTTGACGAGATCTCATTCTAAAAGCCAAAGGCCTAAAAATTTACTGATTTGAGTATGATCTTTCATAAATTGTGTATGTTCCCCTAGATTTTACTACATATCTTGGTGTTGTAGCATCTTGGGGAATACACTTACCTGGTTTCCAAACGCGAGTCACTTTTGTATGGGAGGATTTGGCTTCTACCTCCATCTCTCTTTCAGTTTGCAGCTCTTTCTGAAGGATCTGATATGGGAGATGGGGCGGTGGCTCAAAAGGCGGTTGTGAGTTGAGAGATCCAGGTGGTCTGTTCGCCACTATATTACTGTAACAGGGGGATTTTGTCCCCTCCTCGGCTTCCATTGAGGTGAACTGAGCGAGGTACATATATGCAAGATGCAGCGTAAGCAAAGATCGACGCTATAAGGTTCAGAAAACCCTATGAGCATCAAACCGTAATAGAGCACCATGATAGTATTTTATTACTTAAATCAATTCATTTTCTTATATATTTTGTTTGTGTAATTATATAAATCCGAATTATTAAACCATCTTTCTAAAAATATAAATTTGGAAGTTAAAATATAACATTAAATAAATAATAAATAGTTTAACTATTGTAATTATATTTTTTAATCAAAATAGGATGATGTTAATGAACTTCTAAAATATATGTCATGTTGGCTATATTTATATAATTTAAATGTGTATAGATGTGAAATTTATTTAAGAAAAAAATTTAATTTTCTTATATATTTTGTTTGTGTAATTATATAAATTCGAATTATTAAACCATCTTTCTAAAAATATAAATTTGGAAGTTAAAACATAACATTAAATAAATAATAAATAGTTTAACTATTGTAATTATATTTTTTAATCAAAATAGGATGATGTTAATGAACTTCTAAAATATATGTCATGTTGGCTATATTTATATAATTTAAATTTGTATAGATGTGAAATTTCTTTAAGAAAAAAATTTAATTTTCTTATATATTTTGTTTGTGTAATTATATAAATCCGAATTATTAAACCATCTTTCTAAAAATATAAATTTGGAAGTTAAAACATAACATTAAATAAATAATAAATAGTTTAAATATTGTAATTGTATTTTTTAATCAAAATAGGATGATGTTAATGAACTTCTAAAATATATGTCATGTTGGCTATATTTATATAATTTAAATTTGTATAGATGTGAAATTTATTTAAGAAAAAAAATTAATTTTCTTATATATTTTGTTTGTGTAATTATATAAATCCGAATTATTAAACCATCTTTCTAAAAATATAAATTTGAAAGTTAAAACATAACATTAAATAAATAATAAATAGTTTAAATATTGTAATTATATTTTTTAATCAAAATAGGATAATGTTAATGAACTTCTAAAATATATGTCATGTTGGCTATATTTATATAATTTAAATTTGTATAGATGTGAAATTTATTTAAGAAAAAAATTTAAAATATAAAAAGATTTATTTACTATTTTAGTTTTAGATTAGTTCAAACAGAGTCTTAGCTAGATTAGCTAGATGTGATATCTCTCCCATAGTAATGAATTGGGAAGTTCATGAGTTCCACTCTCTAGATACCCTATATGAAAGAGTCCTTAACCCAGGGAAAAACAAATTTATTTAATATTTTATTTATAGCTATGAAAATATTACAAGCTTACACTCTCGAAAACTGGCAGTAAGCACACTTCCAGAAAGTTGTATTTCTGTATTTGTGCTAATGCTATGGAAAATAGTACAGCACATCACATTCTTACTCATAATTAACAGTTGATGTGTATGTAGCATTGGGTTTCCAATTATTTGGAATGACGTTACTTGCAACGAGTGTTTTCCCACTGGAAAGAGTGATCAAACAAATAGTGAACGGAGCTTGGAGAGGGCTAGCACTATTCAAAGCCCAGTTTACACCCCATACATGTCTCATTCGTTGCCATGAAGTAGAATTTGCCTGCATAAAACAAAACTGAAATATGAAAACGGAAATACGAATCCTTCTTGTAATGATTCTATATACATATAAAATGAAACAAATTTTGAAATTTCGCTGTGTGAAATACTTGTAGTAGCCCGACTGTTCCAAGATCACCATCTCCCGCTTCATATTGAATAAATACAGCGAAATAGTAAGCACTGGCTCCTTGGTCAACGCGGAAGGTAACTTTCAGCCCTGGATATTTGCAAGGCACTCTACATAACTCAAAAAACAAAAGTCATCTTTTAAATTGTGCGTTTTAAAAACGATTGAAATGGGCCGAATTAATGACTGAAAATGGGCCAAATTGATGAGTGATTTTACTGAATACCGTCGGAACAATATAGGCACGACTCCAATTTTACTGATTTCTCCATCTCTACTGCGACCGGGAGATATAATGTTGTGAATCGCGGCACCGCTGAGATCAAAGTGTGTTTTGCCAGATCCGCAGACTCCATCACCTGGGCATTCATCAGTAATGACCACAGTCACGGGCGTTCCAGAGCAAACTTCATTCTCCGTGCACTTTATCTGAAACAGTTAAACAGTTAACCTATGAGAATCTTTAACTTATAGCTTTGGCTAAACATTCTATTTTTTGAGTTTTTTTTTATCTGAATCTGATGATGTAAATTTGAACAAAATTATATTTTCTCTTGTTTAAATTACATTTCTGAATATATAAACTGTAACAACACTTCAATCAATTCGTACTTGATAGCAAGCTCCGCAGCCGCGTCCTTTTTTGAACAAGACTGAACTTCCTGCAGCTATTATTGAATGGAAAGGGAAATTTTTCACTATGCCGCCGAATCCACAAGCGCCTCCTGTCACAATGAAATACAATTTTCTCTATCAACTGTTCATTTCCTGCAATCTCGTGGATAGCACGGATACATATTACGTATCTCCCAATTTTACATAGAATGTTTAAAATAACTCATTGCCATTACCTTCACTTCCGGCGCCATGTAAACTGCCGTACCACGTAGCAGTGGCAGGCTTCAATTATTATCCACAACGGCTTGCGAGCATAGTATCACACATGCTGCAAGTGCGACAGCATAACTCAAAAAAAGTCTCATCTTCAAAGCGAACGAAGGAGACAGCAGAGAGGCTTATCTTGAGCTCCTAGAAATTGCCGTGGGTGAGAATGTGAAGAATGTGTATATTTATGCTAACTCTTTTAGCAACTTATTGTTTTAGAGTTTATCTTTATTATCATTATCATACTATTATTATTAAAGGATAAACACTTATTTTTAAATAATCATGAACAATGTTTAAATTATATGATGAATAATCATGGAAAATCTTTAAACTATATGATGGTGTAATAATGAGGAGAAAAAGAGAGAAATTAGGGATTAAGTTTAATTGAGAGATTTATATAGAGATGATGAAAGATAGTTATACATATGGTTGAACTAAATATTTATTTATAACATAGTTGTTAGATTTATACAAAGATTATGGGAGATAGTTATGCATATGGTTGAACTAAATATTTAATTATAACATAGTTGTTAGATTTATACAAAGATTATAAAAGATAGTTATGTATATGGTTGAATTAAATATTTAATTATAACATAATTGTTATAGACCACCTATTATTATATAAAAAAGCCTAATTATACAACAAAAATACACATGGAAATAATTAATGCAATAAAAGTGTTTGATTGAAGATTTATTGAACAAATTCCTTATTTCTCTTGCTTAACATTTATTTAAATATAAATGTGATTGTTAATTAATTGTAATCCAAACATTTGATATTGAAGCCACTCGCTCATGAATATTTGATTTCATAATATCCTTCATATGTATTGTAGAGTTTTTAAGATATATATGTAATGGATCACTATCTTACCAAATTCCTAGAGAATATTTATGAGTGCTTAAATAGTAGGAGATCTCAAAGAAAGGTTTTCTTTCGAAGAGGATTTTGATGGCGTTTATATACAAGAAAATTGTGACATGGAAATGGATTGTGAGATTTTGCTGGGATTCAAAGAATTTCTTTTATACCTTTCCTACTACATGTGTCATCGGTTATGGTGTCATGTAGTTCACCAACACCAAGAATGAAAAGCTCCAAGCCAACCTTCGCAAAAATGTATTTGAAGACTATGATAATGTACAAAATCAATAAGGAAAGGATTGTCAAATTTTTTGTGCGTTGCAAAGGAAGGAGAATGCAAAGGTTAGATATGTTGCTTCTTTATGAAGGAGAATGCAAAGGTTAGATATGTTGCTTCTTTATGAGATATATTAATGTTGGAAACATGCCAATGAATTTATTCATATGGTCAGATGCACATGCATATGCTCATGCGTATGCATGCAATTTATTTATGAATTGTTCGTGTAATTATGTAATCTATTTATGATTAGTTTGTGTAACTGAGTGATAGATGTTATATATACGAGCATATCCATAGAGGATACCCATAGAGGTAGTGGACAATGCGAATGCAAGAAAGTACATTGTGAGAGGAGAGGATGGTTGTATGCCGGTGTTGGTTATTATAATTCTTCCTTGAATAAGAAGAAGACCGATAATCATTGCCCGTGGTTTTTTTCCCAATTTGAGTTTCTACATAAATCACCATGTCAATTGTATGATTGATGTGCTTGGTTTAATGCGTGTTTGATCTTGCTTATTTTATGCTCTGTTATGTGCCCTATTTTTGCTTCCGCTTCCTAACAAGTGGTATCAGAGCTCATAGTTAAAGGGGTAGAGAGTGAAGGAGATAAGAATCTGGTCGTTGGATCGAAGAGACGATCTGAGTCGAGTAAAGTGGAAGTGAAGAGTCGAGAACGGGTTTTATTACATCATTGCAGGTCATCCCTGTGGGATAGTGTGACGATTTTCAAAAAGTATGGAATCATCGCAAGCCATACACATCACACAGTGTGACATCGTTGCAGGCCATACAATGTACAGAGTGTGACATTGTTGCAGGCGCATAGTAGTACAAGGTGCAACAATTTGGGTCCAAATTGTTCGAGGCTATACATTAACAAGGTACACAGATTTAGAAATCCTCGCGGATGATACTCATACAAGGTGCGACGATCTCCAAAGGAAAATTTAAGTTTTTTTTTGGCATGGTATAAAAACAAAAATCATGGTATAAAGATTCGATGGTAAAAGGTTTCTTGTCTTATTATTGTCATGAGCCTTAAGACATGGCTGTGAGTTTTATAATATAAAAAGGTGAGCTGAGGTGAATTTTTTTAAAATATAAAAAGGTGATTTTTTTTTAAATATGAAAAGGTGAAGCGGAAGAGTTTAAGGTTTTTAATAAAAGGTTTTTTAATAAAGTATTTTTTTAAAATATTTTAATTAAAGTTTATCCTTTTTGGGGTTTACTCTTAAATATAATAAAATTTCTTTACTATAAAAAGGTTCAATTTTATAAGGAGTGGTTTTGGAGTTTTTTGTGGTAATGGTGAAAGTGCAGAGTTTCAAGTTTGAGGTGGAAAATTTTAGTGCTAAGAATAGCTTTGCGCTATGGACGCTCAAGATGCGAGATTTTCTTGTGCAACAAGGATTACAAAAGGCCTTGGCTGAAAGGTCAAAGAAACTGGAAATCATGACAGATGGGGACTGGGAGGATCTAGATAGAAGAGCTCTCAGTACTATTCGTTTGTGTCTGGCAGATGAGGTGTTGCTTAACATCGCTGAAGAGACGACAACAACATGCTTGTGGACCAAACTGGAGAGTCTATATATGAAAAAGAACTTGTCAAACATAATCTTCTTGAAGTGGCAGTTGTACATTTTGCGGATGAAAGAAGGTACTAAAATTATTGATCACTTGAATGTCTTCAATACTAGGATTTGTCAAATAACTAATATGGAAGTAAAGTTCGAAGATGAGGACAAGGTAGTTGCGCTACTATGTCTGTTGCATGAGTCTTGGGATCATCTGGTCACAACTGTGTGGTTTAACACAACATATGTCGTTGCTTATGACATTGTTGTGGCACCTTTGTTGTCTGAGGAAATAAGGAAAACATTTGGTAAAGAAACCTCAACAACAGAAGCAATGGTGGTCAGAGGTCGATCTACAGAAGGAAGGAAAGATAAAAAAGGTACAACTAGGTCTAAGTCAAAATACAATAAGGGTAAGGCAAAATGTTGGTTTTGTGGCAAATCTGGGAATCTCAAGAAGGATTTTTGGAAAATAAAACAAGCATCCAAAGAGGACTCCATAATAGAATCAAATTCAGCTACAGGTATGGTTGATGAAGTTTTGTTTGTATTTTCTGTCTCTCCACCTCTGTTCGCATAGAAGGTGCAAGGCAGTAATGGTTGAGTCACCATGTAATTAAAAAAAAATGTGTTTACTTTGGAGTGTAGAAATTATTGATTGCATGTAAATGGGCATATGTATGTAAGACTTGGATAGGCATGCGTACCCATGGTTTATCAGGTCACCTATGAAAATTATATACATAGATTTAGTAGATTGAATATGTGGGGGGCATGTATGTTGGGTTAGACTTAACTTGGTGAAAGAGTTAATGAGTTAAATTTGTTTTTAGGTCAAAGTAGGTGGTTTTTTGGGTCCATGTTTTTTAGGTATCTCGTGGTATTGTGTCGATGAATTTCATGTAATGAAGCCTAGAAAGTCTTGGTGAACTCCATTGTAAATGGGCCTCGAGGTAAGCGGTGAAGGCTTACTTGGTCGGTTTGGTCGGATTTGGTCAAAGTTGTTCGAATGCAAAGTTTGAGGTGGAGTAGTGTGTCCAGTTTAGAAAGGTGGTTATGTAGAAAGGCTGATGTGTTGGCAGGTCAATCATGTGTTTGAGAATATATGATGAAGGTAAGTTCATATTCATGGAACTTGGAAAGTATTGCAAGGAAGTTGGGATTGAATATGAATTTTCATTAATTCCAAGTTGCAGCAATAATTGTGGACAAAAGCAGTTGTGTTATCTGGTAACTCAATCACCATATGTTGCAAAAGACAGGAATATTCAGGAAGAGGTATGGACAGGCCATCTGATAATTACTCAAATGTGAAATTATTCGGTTGTGATGCTTATGGTTTTTTATCAAATTTATAAGTAGGACCCAGATCAAATAGGTAGATCTTTGATATGGTGATGATGTTAAGGGGTGTAGAATGTGGGATTCTACTACCCACAGAATGTTAAATTATGAGCTTGATTTCTTATGTGGATTAATTCTTTTATTTTCTTCAACACTTTGATTCCAGCTTAATACACTTAAACAATACCAAATCATAACCGAATAGCAATAACTATGTAGATAAGTAAACATGCAC
>SNQJ01S0062448.1:5792-31605 GCA_010110895.2 Picea sitchensis
GTGTCACCTTAGTTATGATGTCATGTGTTTTTGCATTGATATGAATTAGGTGATGTTGTTAATTTCTTATTTGTTAAAAAGAAAAAGAAAAAAATTCCTATTGAACTTCGCTATTCATAGACATAACGAAGGGGTCGTTACAGACCAGGTCCTGACAGAGTTGACACTTCGAGGTGAAGTATCTGAAACGTTGTCTAAACCTTGTCCTGAAACAACAACATTGGATTTAGACGCTTTTCACGGGGCCATGGTGGGGGATTCTACTTTAGCTCTCCTTCGATAAAAATATGTATAAATACAGAAATTAGTTCGCTCACAAAAAGTTGGCTCTCCGTAGAATAGAAATGAAATTTGAGACAACATATAAAAAATCCATGTCTTCGACTATTTAAAACTAGGTCGTCCTTAGGGACAAAATGGTCAAATCGTTCTTAAATATATATTTAGAAATAAAAAAAAAAACCCTTACTTGTCAATTCACCTCATTTCTAATTAATGCCATAAATTTTGATAGTCCATAATGCAAGTTGGTGCAAAGAAAGTTTAAAATCGCCTCGGAGACTCTGCATATTAATTTTCGTATTAAAACAAATGGAAATGCTGGCTTAGCTTAATTAATCAATATTTTTTAAGTGTTAATTAATCTTTCGGCATTCGCCTCATCGAGAGTTTTCACTTTAACCCTCTACACCTCTAAAACCTGAGACTGCAACAATTATCTTTGGTTAATACAAAACGTAACCAGGATTAAGTGTTAAATTAATTACATTTTTATTTATATCGCAACTTTGCGACTTGGGGCTTCGAAGGTATAGCTCTCGGGAGGCTAGTATGTCGAGTTGTGAAATCATGAGATCGCAATGATATGGTCTAGTAAAAAGGAAAGACAAAACCGGATTAAGTGTTTAATCAATTATGTTTATATTTATATCGTGACTTTGTGACTCAGGTTTTCGAAGGTATAACTTTTGAGGGAAAACACGTCGAGTTGCGAATTCCTGACAGAGCTTAACCGCGGCTAAACTTTTTACCTTTAACATTAACCTAGGTTACTTTAACAAGAATCTCATGGTTTCGGCTATCCGGGTTACAATGGTAAGACTTTTGGAGCTAGCAAACGTCGAGACATGAAATCCTGATGATGCTTAGATGTGGTTTAGAGTATTTTTAATCTCAGTAATGATCTCTGTAAACTTTTTAAAACCAGTTCGCCATTTCTCCCCTCGGGACTTGTAAACTATGTGATCTATAACTCCCGACATGTGACATCCCGAGGTAAAAAGGAGAGATTCGTTTAAATGATAAAAAAAAAAAATCTTACCTTAAGAGTATGATAATTGTCATTGTTTGCGTGATGAGACTTCTGATATTTTGGGAAAAATTAAAGGAAAATATGAAAACCATCTTTCGATTTCAAGCATTAAGATATGAAATTTTAAACAATCTAAAAACAAAAACAAAGGCGGCTCCAACACCCTCCACGCATTTTCCAACAAGGTCAACAACAAATCCCGTGACCTGCATGGGTCTGTTCTTTCTTACTAGATTACCAACAATCAAATAGAAAGAGAGACGCACTGTTCCATTATGGATGGAGGCTACCTTGTATCCTTGCTTCCCCTTCTCCACATCACCGTAGGTATCTTTAATATTCTGCACCAGGGCATGGTCTGTATCCTTTCATGAGTAAAAGTCTTACAGGTTTCGTCCTTGCATGCTCAATCTAGTGATCCGATGGATCAACATCAGATCAATGGTGATGGATCTGTCTAGCCACAAATAACTACCATGAAGCTCGACAGCAGGAGATTAACACACACGTTAACCTCCTAGTGCCTTCCAAAATGGGGTATCTTCATAACGTTCAGGATGGTGGACTGCACGAGGTCCATAGTCCATGGTTGGGGGATTATCCTCAACTTCTTCCCCTTCATTCTAATAAAATACCTGTGAGGTGCGAGTATGATAAAGTTCTTGCAGTCTCCCAAGTTGAAGTCACTGATTTTCAATATCAAAATATTATCCTGCTGAGCCTTGCATGTGTGTATCCCCTTCGGGAGGTACACAGTAATTAGGGTGTAGTCGAAGTTCCCAAGGACACTGTCACAATTCACCACACTGGCCAAAGGTGGGATGTAGTTGGGTATGATGGATGGGATTAAATTTGTGTTTTCCAAGTCATTTCAATGCTTGGCTCTTTTCTCGGTCGCAGCTCGGGATGGTCTGGATCCACGAGCAGTCGAAGGGGAGGCTTGCACTCCTCTCATCGATGAAGCTTGAATTCCAACAGACATCACCTTCTTAGTCATAAGTTTGACTAGAACTTCTTCGACAGACTTTTATACGGAGTTGAGTTCGTCCCAGATGCATGCCCGAGATCAGAAAAATCAATTTGATTAATAAACGCTCAATGCAATGGAACAAGTGGCTAAGTCTCAGTAAACACAACACGAAAATAATGATTTCTCTTGGATACAATTCGTGAAAGTGTCCTCAACGCAACAATCAACAAAATAAGTAGACAACGATGTAATGAATCCCTCCAAGAGAAAATAAACCTTCATCAATGTAGTTATGTCCGTTACGGTGCAGTCCCAACAGTCCGATGGTGATCTTTCTGATAATAATTGTTGTTTTAACCATTTGGGAATGGAAATATAATGTTCATAATTCCTCTAACAGTTATATTTCTCTACCATGGAGAAGTGTCAATCTGAGTTTCTCTGATATTCCGACGAAGTTCAAATTTTGGATACCTTCCTTCTGTGAAGTCTTCTCTGGAACTTCCTGTAACTTCTATAACTTTTCTTTCTTCTTGCTGAGCTTTCAATCCTTCTTCCCTGTGACCTGTGTCTTAGTATCCCTCTTTCCATTATGATTCTTATCTCCTCTTGGCATAGTAACTTCAAGATGTTGGTGGTATTTCCTAAGGTTCAAGGGAAATACTTCTTCTTTATCTGGGGTAGGTTCTCTACTCTCCTGTACAGACAGGTGTTTCAATCCTTCTTGTGTTCTTTCAACTTCGACATCCAAATTTCTGGTCCTTAGTAGCTTCGATTCGTTTTCTTGTTCTTTCAGTACGTGTTCTATTCTCTAAGCTATGAAGTCTCTTAGGTCTTTCCTTTTGTGTTCTATAGCTTCCTCTTCTTTTCTTCGGTTATGATATTTCTCAATCCAGGTTTTTCCTAGTAACATAGCAAATGGGGCGTTGTTCTCAATAAATTTAACAACCTCAAATTCTTCCTCTGTCGAAGTTCCATGAGCAGTCATAGATGTCTGGGTAAGTCTTCCACATAGGGTTATGAACTTTCCTCTAAATAATCATGTTCCTTCAAATGAAGGAATCATAGTAGGCTTTCCCAAATTTTCCTAGGTTCTTTCTGTCATGATATTCACTTGTGTTGCCTCATCCAGAACACAGTCAATGTCGAAGTCTCATATTCTTGTTTCTATGCACTCTTTTTCTTTGAATATCTATGAAAAGTTGATATCTCTATGGTCGTTCAAGGTTTCTTTCATTTGTAGTAATACAATCTCTGATTCTTTCTAGGGTTCTTCCATTATCTCAGTTTCTTGGTATTCCTCCGGGTTTTCTTGTCTCATATTCATTCTTTCAACCTTAGCAATCATTCTAGTGAAATCCATAACTTCATGGTCCATAGATTTACAACAAACACAACTAGGCCTTCTACCAGGGAATTCCTTAGCAGGATGTCCTAGTCATCTGAAACTGTAACAAAGAGTTAATCCCCTCTTTCTCTTAAATGATCCCCAACCTTTATTATACTACGCACTAGAATCATGGTGGCTAACCTGCAGAAAATTCTTCCTAGGATCCTGCATCCATTTGTTAGTCCAAAAATCCTTTCTATGCATAGGAATAACATATCTTTCAAAATTTCTATTAGATCTACTCATATCAAATCTTCTTTCTTCTAACTGTACCCTTTTTTTCAGACAAGGACAAAATTTATCAAACATACCTAGATCCATACTTTCGAAACAAAAATTTCCACTTATCTTTCCTTTAACAGAGCATAAATATTTCAGATCTTATCTCTTAAATAAAAACAATTCATTGTTCTTACCTTTATCAGAGCACAAATATTTCATATCTTACCTCTTTTCTTCAAATCTATCTCCTTTCTTAGTACAGATCTTCACAAGTCAAGTAGAGTACTACATACTAGGGAAATATATCTACACACAGAGATTCCCCTTTTCCTTAGTTCCCAGAAATCACAGTTTCAGGCCCCGACAACGGAACCATTTGTTGGCACAAGGGTAGACCCAGTGTTCAACGCACCAACAAAACCCTAACTACCAGACCTTTCGGCAACATCTACGAAGCAGATGAATTCTCACCCGAGGTAGAGGCAGGGGTGGTTGCAGGACTCAGATGTCTGCAACCTACCTGGGACACAGATCTGTGATTACAATACCTTAACAAATAATTTATCATTCCTTAGTATCTAGCCTTTGTTTATAGCGCAGATAAACCCTAATTACAGAGTAGCACAGTATTCAACAAGACCCAACACATTTAAGCACTAAGCACATCAAAATAGGCCATATCTGGTAATCGTTCACATCACCAAGCACTAAGATATCGTATCAGATACATATAAACATACATTATTGTTGTTAGGGTCCCAACCCGCACATAGGTACAACAATATATTCGGATGTAATAAAGGTCAATATTAATAAGGCCTTTCAATAAAATAGAATAAGGCGGATGTAAGAAGACCTAATAGAAGCTTCTGCTTCTAGAAGGATCTTCCTCTAGATGCTTCTTTTTAGTATAAATAGGAGGATCTTCCTCTAGATGCTTCTTTTTTAGTATAAATAGAGTCGAGGGTATGAGAACTCCCCAGCTTGGATATTATTGTAATAGAGCTATGCTCAACTGAGGTTGCCCCCTCAAAGAGGCCTCGTGAACATTGATTTCTAGATCCAAAGTGATATTTTTTATTATTCTCATATCATTTTAGTTTTATTGTGGTGAATGTTCTCGTTATATTTCTATTATTCTCGCCATTACTAGCATTTTATTTATGTCTCCGTGATACATTTTATATCCGGTATATATTAGAGCACTTTCCTCGTAAAAGTCCGGGTTAATTTTTTTGTGGGTAGAGACATATTCCCACATCTTTAAGCCACAAATATCAGTCGTTACGCGCATAAACCTAATGCTTGAGGGATTCATATCACGTGAAATACAAGTGGTAATTAAGTGCACATCTACTGCCCACCCTTGTAACCCTTTCAAATTTCTTCAGTGAAAAATTTGACAATGTTCGTAACAGACGACTCTATGATTTCTACCTAAATCCCTCTTTAGATAAACCGAGAACAACACTGAAGATACTCTAGTACCGCTAGTCGTAGTAACGCTATGGTATGGTCTATCCCTCCTATTAGTTCTCTCGACATATTACCGAGTATCATTGTTGTACCTACTAATATCAACGAGCTATAGCATAGGGAAAACTCCTTGTTTGTAGAACCCTTTGAATACCTAACCCTTGGGGACGTAAACATAAACAAATTAAAACAAACAAGATCTATTCCCACAGAATTATGTTTGGGTTTCCAAGTAAATGCACATTTCTTTATGGTTAAGAATTTGGGGCATTTCCTCTCTATAGTATTCTTCAGGATGAGAGTATAACTCACTGTGTAAAGGTGTAAAAAAAAAAGGTCTGGAAATTTTTTCACCATTATTTGAGACCTATTCCATTGGATTCATCTCTTTGCGCTTATCACATTCATCCATATCCTTTTTCGGAAAACGTTTTTGAACCTGCCCGCCCCTTTTCAGTTCCCCTATCCTCATGGCCCATACCCATAGCCAAGACTTGTAAGCTCACTTCAACACCTTGCAATATAGTCTCATCAAGACCCAACAAGAAGTGAAACAACTCAGTGCCAATGTTGTCGCCATCAATACAACCATGCAGTCCTCAATGGAGGAAATCAAACAATACCCCACCACCCATATTGAATCAGTATTTTCAGCACTCTGCACCAAACTGCATATCCCTACAGATAACCCTTCCTCTTCCTCACCTCCACATACTAAAGGTGACCATTCCTCTCATTCCCATAACTTTCAGAACCATCACATTCAACGTGACCTATGCCTTCCATAGGTGGATGTGACCAAATTTGATGGCTCGAACCCCACTGGTTGGGTAACCCAAATGGAACATTATTTATCTTTATATGACATTACAAATGATTTGGCGAAACTCTGGTATGTTTTTCTCCATCTAGATTAAGAACGTTGGAAATGGTGGCAATGGAGAAAAACTTCTTGTCAAGGGTATATTTCTTGGACACACTTTGTGGCAGATATTTATGAATTCTTTGTCACTGACACCAACCATTTGGGTCATTTGCAAAGTTGAAACAATTAGGAACAGTGGAATGCTTTATAGTTTCCTTTGAGCGCCTAGCTTTTAGAACAAAGGGCATGTCTGATGCCTTTTTTCGAGAGTGTTTTATCAGCGGCCTCAAGGATGAGATTCAGGCCCATGTCCTCATGGCTCAACCTCAGAGTTGGGTGGAGGCTACTAAAAGAGCTAAAGAAGCACAATAGGTTGTATCTCCTCAAAACCAAAAACCCTCCTTTATCACTCGCCCTAAACCAGTAAATCCCACTACTCCCTCTGCTCCACTAAAGATCCAAAAATTGACCCGGGCTGAAATGGTTGAACACCAACTCAAAGGCCTTTGTTATAACTGTGATGACAAATATTTCTCGGGCCACAAGTGTAAAGAACCAAATCTTTTTATGGCCATCTCCGAGGATATTTTGGAAGAGGATGTAGAAACTCCCTTTATGTCTGATTCACCTGAATCCACTGACATAACCCCTCTCTCAAACCCTCCATAAGTAGAACTGGTCATTTCCCTCAATTCTCTCACTGGATTCTCCACTCCCCAAACCCTCAAGCTAATCAGTTACATCAAGCATCGGAAGGTCATCATTCTGGTTGATAGTGGCAGCACTCATAATTTTATTCATCGTTGCATTGCCCAAGAAACTCATTGCTACATCCATGCTGTCAATAATTTCCAAATCATGATTGCCAATGGTGGTTCCATGCAATCTGGATGGCATTGTGAAAATGTGCATCTCCAAATTGGTGACTACCACCTGAAATCCCATATGTTTTCTATCGACATGGGAGGTTGTGACATTGTATTAGGTGCAGACTGGCTAAGGACATGGGTTCCCATTATCATGGATTTTAAAGACTTAACCATGCAATTTGACCAAGAGGGCCACCAATATAAGTTCCAAGGCATCACTGTCAGTTCACCTAAGATCATTAGTTCCCATCGCATGGAAAAGATGCTCAAAAAGGGTCATTCTGGTGTTATCGCCCAACTCCAAGCCATACAAGCAATAGAGACACCCTCAGTCCTGCAAGTCCTCCAAGACATACTTTCTAAACATTAATTGGTATTTTCCACTCCCCAAGGACTCCCTCCTTCCTGTGGTGTTCATGATCATTCCATTCCTCTGGTACCCGAAAGCCTTCCTCCCAATATCCGTCTATATCGTCACCCCTTTTCCCAAAAAAATGAAATTGAGAAAATGGTCCAAGAACTCCGTAATGCAGGCATTATCCACCTTAGTACGAGCCCCTACTCTTCTCTTGTGGTCATGGTCCTAAAGAAAGAAGGTTCTTGGCGAATGTGTCCTAACTTCCATGCCCTCAACAAACTTACCATCAAAGACAAATTCCCCATTCCTGTCATTGATGACCTCTTGGATGAATTGAGTGGTGCCCAATTCTTCACTAAAATTGATATTTGTTCGGGCTACCACCAGATACGTATGAAAGAGGAAGACATTCCCAAGACTTCCTTTAGAATTCATGAGGGCCACTATGAGTTTTTGGTCATGCCCTTTGGCTTGTGTAATGCCCCCTCCACCTTCCAAAGCCTCATGAATCATGTCTTTCATCCTTTTATCCACCATTTTGTCTTAGTTTTTTTTTATGATATCCTCATCTATAGAAAAACCTGGAAAAAACATCTTTCTCATGTGGATCGAGTTCTCCATCTACTCTCTCAACACCAACTTTTTATGAAATAGTCTAAATGTTCTTTTGGCGCCTCAAATGTAGAATAATTGGGTCATTTGGTTGGCAAATATGGCGTTAGGGTGGATCCTAAAAAGATTGAAGCTATGCAAGACTGGCCTCACCCAAAGAATATTAAGAGATTGCGTGGATTTCTGGGGTTAACAGGGTATTATCGCAAGTTTGTTAAGAATTATGGGTAGATTGCAGCACCTCTCACCGCTCTCCTAAAAAAAAACTCTTTCAATTGGACTCCAGCCGCTACTCAAGATTTTCAAACCTTGAAGATGGTCATTTGCACCACTACATTCCTCGCCCTTCCCGATTTAACAAAGACCTTTGTGTTGGAATGTAATTCCTTAGGGAAAGGAATTGTTGTTTTCCTTATGCAAGAGGGTTGACCTTTGGCCTTTACCAGCAAGCAACTATCTGAAAGAAATCTGGGCAAATCCATCTATGAAAAGGAAATGTTGGCTATTCTGCATGTCGTTGATTTGTGGCACCCTTATCTATTGAGGAAATGTTTCCAAATTAAGACAGACCATCAAAGCCTCAAGTATTTTATGGAACACCACATTTCCTCCACAGAACAACAAAAAGGGGTGACTAAACTCTTTGGATATGATTATGAGATCATTTACAAGAAAGGAAAAGACAATGTGGTTGTGGATGCACTTTCCCGAAAATATGAAGATGAAGGATCCCTTTTTTCTCTTTCATTCATTGTACCAAATTGTCTCGAAGCCATTCGCCAGGAATGGCTACAAGATCCCAAAATTTCATAGTTGATCCAACAATTGCAGTCCAATGCTCTAGCTTCCCCAGGGTACTCTTGGCTCCATGATGAACTTCGATACAAAGGCCATTTGTATTTAAGTAAAAAATCAAAGCTTAAATCCAGGGTACTTTCTGAGAGTCATGCTACTATTGGTGTGTAAATATGTTCACTGTATATCTCACACTCATTTAAATGTCAATTCAATATTCGTAATAGAAAGAGTCGTTACACCATATGTGCCGAGAACAAGTAACCTATCTAAGTCTGTTGCATATAGGAAATAATTAATAACATAAAAATTCCATTTCTAAGATCTCTAAATACTTCAAAATATCCTCTGAACCTAAAAGAGAAAACTGATAATGAAACTTGGACAAACAGTCAATCAAAGAGATGTTGTACTAGAGAAACAAGTCTGTTCATTTTAGGCACTTGTATTGAAAAGATGAAATTTAAGAAGCTTGTCTCATGTAGTAATTAAAACAATCAATTCCAACCATTCTTCAAACAAAAACCAACTTCAACTTCATGTAATTCAATCAAACCAGCACAAGGGGAATTCTGTATAACTGAAAGACTTTATTACAACACATGAAGATGAAAGATAAAGTCTCTTGGTCCCTTGCGATACTACAATCATAAACTTAAAATATCAGTCCCACACTTCAAATTATGAGATAGCTACCTTCAACATTGGAGAATAAAATGTATATTCGATCTAGTACTTTCTTATACACACCAATCCAAAATGATTAACTCAATGCTCAATCCTAAGAATGAAATAAAGGCTAATCACACACACGCACGCTGCTGTAAACTATCCACACAAACAAACAAAACATATATAATGAGGTTTACCTTAGTTGGGGCGGTGGGCCCTTTCCGAACCAACAAGGAACCTCTTAAGGAGTTAACAGACTAAAACTTTCACTCACATCCAAGAATTGACATGAAATATCTTTTGTATTAATTCAGCTAGTAAATTGGATCAACAGTCTTTTACTTCATACATGACGATGACAAGTACTATATGATTCTTATCGTATATTTCTTACATTCCTCTCTACACAACATTCCTTATATAAGGTAAGCCGATACTACCAATATTTATGGATAAACATTAAACAATTTGAGAAATTCCAGAATTAAGATTTACATCGAATTTTTAGGAGTCGAATCCATCCTCATGACACGAAGTGCATGAGCGATGGAGTCTCTTGCAAATGGAGAATTGACTGGGATGATTCTATCCAACTGTCTTCTTGAAATCTTCACCATTATCCATGTCCAACTGGCACATTCTAAAATAGAGGTTTTGGTACCGGATTTCACACAGTCGCGAGTCTAGTACTGGAATAGAACAGAGCAAGGAGTACCGGAATAGCGCACGTCTTGGTACCAGAATGGAGTTGGTACCAGATCAAAATTGTCTTGGGTACCAGAATGGATTCGTTACCGGATTACAAAGTGTCTGGTAGTGCTGGATAGACTGCTCATAAATCAAATTATTAGAACTATACAAAATAAAACACTTTCAATCGAATTAATTTAAAAAAGTTAAACAAACGTGCTTTAAATCACCAATTACCTCTTGTAGACATGACATAGCTATTAGGCATGTGTTTTGGGAGGGAATAGTCCAGTATAGGTTTATAACAGAGTCAAAAAGACTTAGATAGAGGGTGATATAGGATATTATCTTATGTCAAAATGGAGACTCAACATTTCCCCCATGTTGAAGATGTTGCATGTCCTCATGCAACATTATCAAAAACTGATACCCAAAATTTTTCTGCACAATTGGACCCTCCTCTGTCATTCCTCAGATTGAAAAATGTTAACACCGAAAGATTCACTCTTCAATTCCTTCTTGATCACCCTAGTGTAATGGACCAATCGCAAGACTTTGTAAGTTTGGCAGAGATCTTCGCATGCTTCTCCTTCAATTCTGCACTCTCTGCCTTGATATGCCTGTCCACTATTTTGTATTCTTCAATTTCTTGTTTCAATCTCTCAATTTCTATTAATAATGTCAGGTTCATTTAGGGACTAGTCTGGACTTGGTGTGAGTACTTCCTTGGCAACCATCTCTCAAACCTCTTTTTCTTTCCTCAGACTCCTCAGAGCCTTTATTATCATCTTTCGTCTGCTCAAGGATTTGCCTGGACTCGGTGTGAATGCTTCCTGAGTTACCACCGCTCGAGCTTCTTCTCCCTTCCTCAAATCCATCAAAGTCTCTGTTACCAATCCTTCTGTCTCACTTATTGTTACTAGTCCTTCTGTTTCACTTGTGGTAGCTCCCCAACCACTCTCTTTGTCTGGAGAACTTGGAATATCCATAAGTTCTCTTTGAGGAGAAGGTATGTTTGGAATTGTCTCCTGTTTAGCCATACTTCTGGTGGTCCTACGTATGGGTGGCGAGGGTTTCTTAGACTTGTTGACAGGGGTAGGAGTTTCTTCAAATAGTTTCATTTTCTTAGATTTACTGATAGGGGCAGGCCTGGACATCTATACCTCCTGTGTTGACTAGACCTTTATCTTGTGGGCTTGAACTGTAAATTCTGGGGTTTTCTTTTGCTGGAAAACTCGTATTCCTAACCTGGAAGATTGATGCATGGGCTCTGGAACTTGTGCCTCCTTTCCTTCTAGTTTCTTTCTATTTTTACTTGTCACCTTAGCAGTCTCCTTCAAGCCACCAAATGAGCTTTGGGAAGGCCAAGTAACTTCAGAAATACTTTTCAATTCTTTAGTGGATTTTGGAGGGTGTTTTACAGTTGGTTCTAGTAAAATCCCTTCTTGATCTGTCTCCCCCTTCTTTTGTTTCTTATTCTGTGACCGTTGGTATTTAGGGTGTACGACTGAGCTAGACGCTTCAGTTGGTGCAGAATTTTTCTTGCTTTGTAACTGGAAGTCAGGGGTCTTCTCTATTTGACTGGCTGGTTTTGATGGCATTTCCATAATTGTTTCGGGAATTCTATCTGATTGACCACATGGTTCTGACCCCTCCTTTCATCTTTTACCCCTTTGAACAGAAGTAGAGATTATTCTCTGGAATTGAGTGGATGTCTTCTTTCTTGATATAACAGTCTCCCCCACGACAGACTTTTCTGTCACCGATTTCTCAATGGGATGAGATGAGTTGGGCACAACAGTGTCTTCTTTACCTCCTGATGCCATGTATTTCTTTGATTTTCTGCTTGAGCCTTCACTATGTGTCCATGCCTCCTGTGTCTCGACCGACTTGGATTTCTCTTGAGCGAAGCTCTGTTTGAGCAACTTCTTCCAACTACCCCCTTGTGTTTTTAGATCATGAACAACCAAAAGTTTGATTAAACCATGATGATGAAGACTAGTCTCAGGTTTCTTAGAAACTGACCTCACCCCTCTTGCCATTTTCTTTAAACTCATCCATAAAAAATGGGGAACATTTATCTGTGGTCCTTCGTCAAAATGTGACAAAAGCTTTAAATGATAAATGAAGGTCACGACATACCTTCCCTCATAGGTGAGGAATTTCTACAGACTTATAAGCATTGTCCAATATTTTTCTTTGATATAGCTCTGAGGGATGCCCTTGGTCCAATCGAGGTCGTGATGTTCTGGTTTGAGGAATTGTTGACAAAGATTTTTGTCCACGATCACTCTTTTGAAGTATATTTCTCTGACCATCGGCAGACCCATGGCCTCTGCTATAGTGGCCTCTATAATTTTTAACTTCACATCCCCAAGCTTCACATTCTCTCCATCATATGTCTACGCAAAGACGAGAGAAATTCCCTCATGATGGCCCTTAAATTTCTCCAAGAATGGCACCCACCCTGCCTGTTCATATTTTTTCTTACAAGCCTAATATTCTGTTGTTTCTTTGTATATTTGAAATATTGGCTCATGTCTGTCGACCCCCATGCTATTTTAAGCAATTCTCTTGGGTGGATAAGGCATGGACAGAAGGTCAAAGGTTGAGTACTAGATGATAGAGTATCGGTTGGGAGAAACATACAAGGGATACAAAGGAATAGGGTGTCCATAGATAGTGTGGCAACAACGGTAAATAATACTCATATGGATGGCAGAGCCATCCAGAGGAGCATTTATGAATGGAAGTGTAGATTACAATGGTCACATCGATACTCATGATGATATGGCGAGGTAAGTCGGATCTACTAACGATTTCCAAATTCGTGGGAAGCTTGGTGGAGGATGATATTCATGAAAGGAGGTGGCCGTTATGATCGCGACTCATGTATATGAAATTGACTAGGATCATTACTTGATATGTTGAGATTCATGGTTCACGTCGTATCATATAGTACGACAACTAATCATGGGGTTTACTTATCAGATAGACAGAGGGAGTTTGATCCGATAAAAGACATCGTGATTTTGCATTCTTGATGTTTCATAGGACACTTCCTTCTCACGGAGGTGAGGTCTAATATTTCTACAGAGATTCATGACAAAACAGGGGTGTGCATGATCCAGGAAAAATCAGATGTTCTAAATGCATATTTAGTCTAATTCCTTTAAATAATACGGAAAAAAAAAGTGTCGAATATGTATGTCCTCGCACTAATAATTTGACAGCAACTTGGAAACATGATGAAAGTTGCCCATCATATTCTTACCAGTACTAGATCATCTAAGTACTGGATCACCTGTGTGTAGAATTTGTAATTGGTCAGATCACCTGTGTGTAAGACTTGCAGTTGGTATAGGATCACCTGGGTGCCGAATCACCTATGTGTAAAATTTGCAGTTGGTACAGGATCACCTGATTACCGGAGCGTCGGATCACTTGTGTGTAAAATTCATAGTTGGTATAGGATCCCCTGAGTATCGGATCACCTATGTGTAAAATTTGTAGTTGGTACAGGATCACTTGAGTGTCGGATCACCTGTGTGTACAATTTGTAGTTGGTACAGGATCACCTGATTACCTTAGTGCCGGATCACCTGTGTGTAAAATTTGTAGTTAGTACAGGATCACCTGATTACCTAAGTGTCGGATCACCTGTGTGTAAAATTTGCAGTTGGTACAGGAATAGCATAGGGCCCCTTCTTTTATACTGGATAGGATCTAGTACCGGATAGGAACAACGAGATGATTTGGTGGCAATTCATACATAGAGGTGATCATCGATGTGAGATAAGCACAAAAATGAACTTTCTTGAGCTTAAAAATCTTGAAACTAATCCTAGTGATAGTGATTTATAGAAATAGTTGGTGTTCTATGGTCAAATCCGTCTGAAAAACCATGCAGTTGCCAAAGTTTATAGAGGAATAATGCAGGAAATCTTTGTAACGGGCAGGGATGATTTTAAGGATGGAAATTTATTTTAAAATGTAGAAACCTTGGTGAATATTACTAATCCTTCATATGCCAACTATAAATGTTTGGCGATATTTTTGTAAAAATATTCAAATTTCTAAGGATTTTATATAGTTTTTATAAAATTTTGGTGATTTTCAAGGTAAAATAATTTTATCCTATAGAATTTGGGCGAATCATTTTTAAAATAACAAATCTCTCTTTTGGAAAAACCATGGAAAATTAGCCCATGAGCGAAATTTAGCCCCTAAAATCATCCTTGGTAACAGGAGGGTACTATATAATGACCAGTAACTGACATGACAAAACTCCTTTTCTTCTGGAGCCAAGGTGACCACACTTTTGCTGGCATTTCCTCTTTTATTACAACATGATAATAATCCTAACTACTACTTTTCTGTGGATTTTTATCGAGCCCAGATTAGTTAATGCTCTCCGGTATTTTCAATTTTATAGAGTCTGAAAAAATTAAAGGAAACTCTTTATACTGTCCCATGGATTTTTGTCGAGCCCAAGCCAGTTCCTTCTCGCCGGTATTTTCAAGTTTAAAGAGTTTGAAAAACTTAAAGGAAACTCTCTATACTGTCCCATGGATTTTTGTCGAGCCCAAGCCAGCTCCTGCTCGTCGGTGTTTTCAATTTTAAAGAGTTTGAAAAACTTAAAGAAGACTCTTTCTGGTAGATGTCCTCCTTATTTGTTTATCTACATGGGAACACCACCAATTTTTCTTTTGTCTTTGTTAGTTAAAAATAAAAAAAACCTATGTACAGAAAATGAATTTATACAATTTGAACTTACTATGGTAGGTCAGCAGGAGGGAAAACCCTCTCACTTACCAGTTGCATTTCGACAGTCTGAAGAACATTTTTGACAAAATGCTCCTTTGACAGAGGTTTGTGATAAACCTTTAGTCGATGTCCATTTACAACAAGGGAAGTCTGCTTTTCATCAATATTCTTTATCCTTACTGCACCATTGTCATAGACTGTATCAGCCTCATAGGGCCCCATCCATATGGTAGACAGTTTGCCTTTGAAATTTTTATATCTGCTATCATATAGGAGGGCCCAATCACCTGGCTGGAAGGACTTCTGTTTAATGTACTTGTCGTGCCATTTGGTCCTTTGTTCTTATATTAGGGTGGTTCTTTGTAGATCATCTTGTCTTATATCATCAAGCTCGTTCAATTGTAATAGCCTCTATTTTTTAGCTTCATTCAGGTCCATTCCTAATTGCATGGCAGTTCTGAAGGTCTTTACCTGAAACTCTATGGGCAGTAGTACCTGCTTCCCATATACCAACTCATACGATGTATGGCCTGTTGTATTTCTCCAGCTTGTCTTATAGGCCCACAAGGCCTCAGGAAACCTATCAGCCTAGTCTTTTTGATGCAGCTGAATAGTCTTAGTGAGGATGGCCTCTATCACTTTGTTGGTCGATTCTACTTGGCCATTGGCTTGGGGGTGATAGGGTGAAGAATTTATGTGTCTAATATTGTATTGTTTGGTAAGGGCCTTAACCAAATTTTAGGTCAATTGTGTTCCTTGATCAGTGACTATCTCCTGAGGTACCCTGAAACAAGTGAAAATCCCCTCAAAGAGAAAATATACAATAGATCGTTCATTGGCTGAATACAGGGCCTTGGATTCTACACCATTTTGTTACATAGTCTGTGCAAACTAATATGTACTTTTTCTTCTAGGACATGGGATTGATAGGTCCTACAAAATCTAAGGCCCATTTTTCAAAGGGTTTGATTACTACTTGGGCTTGGTGTGGCATTTCATCGACTGATGTAGGTCTTCCCATTCTTTGGCAATCATCACAGTTGGACACATATTTCTTTTCATATTTAAAAATGGTTGGCCAATAATAGCCAGATTGTAGGATTTTGTAAGTTGTCCTTTTGTCAGCAAAGTGGCCTCCACATGGGTCGTCATGGCAGGCTATGAAGATATACTACATTTCATCTTCTCGGACACATCTTCTGATTACCAAATCAGGTCATGTTCGATATAAGGTATCTTCATGCCACATATAATTAGCACTTCGTTGAATGATTCTCTATTTTTCTCTGGATGTCATACCTTGAGGAAAATTTCTAGTTACCAAATAGTTGGCTATGTCTACATACCAAGGGGTGAAAGTAGAAATGGCAAATAAATTTTCATTCAGAAAATCATCATCTACTAGAGTACTGTCACCTGTATGGATAATCCTAGACAGAAAATCAGTGACCAAGTTATCTCTTCCAGGACTATCTATGATAGTGATATTAAATTCTTGTAGTAACAAGAGCCATCTAGTTAATCTAGCATTTGTAACAGGTTTATTCATTAGAAATCTGATAGCTGAGTGATCTGTGTGCACAAAAACTTTGTATCCTATTATATAGTGTCTAAACTTGTTGATGGCATGTACTACTGATAAGAATTATTTCTCTGTGCTAGTATAGTTTGCTTTAGCAGGTGAGAGGTTCTTACTAACAAAGTATATAGCATAAGGAATCTTCCCTTTCTTTTGTCCTAATATATCTCCCAAAGCAGTATATGAGGCATCTGTACAGATATGGAAAGGAAGAGACTAGTTTCGACCTCTCAAAGAAGGAGCACTTGAAATTTTTGTTTTTAAGATTTCAAAGGAGATTTGGCATTGCTCATCCCAACAAAAATCATCATCTTTCGTTAGTAGTTTGAAAAGGGGGGAAACTAGGTTTGTAAAATTTTGAATAAACCTCCTATAGTAGCCGACATGCCCTAAGAAACTTCTTATTTCCTTTTGTGAACTAGGGATCTTAATTTGGGAAATAATGTCAATTTTGGCAGGGTCCACTCTTATTTCGGTATCAGAGATGTGGTGACATAGAATGATTCCTTCAGTAAGCATCATTCTTGATTTTTCATGACTGAGTGAGAGGTTGGTCTCTTTACATCTAACCAGTACCTTTTTCAAATTATCCAATGCCTGTTGGAAATCATCCCCATATACCGTGAAGTCATCCACGTAGACTTCCACACAATCATTGGTCAGATCAGAGAAAATAGCCAAGACAACCCTCTGAAAGGTAGCAGGGGCATTACATAAGCCAAAGGGGAGAACCCTATAAGAATAGGTTCCCCAAGGGCAGGTGAATGTGGTCTTATCCTGGTCTTTTGGTGAAATTTGTATTTGGTTGTAGCCACTAAACCCATCCATAAAAGAAAAGTACATCTTCCTAGATAAAGTATCCAAGACCTGATCTATGAAAGGTAAAGGGAAGTAGTCTCTATAGGTGGCCTTGTTTAGCTCTCGAAAGTCCACACAAATCCTCCATTTCCCATTTTTCTTTGGTACAATTAATGGGGAGACCCATTTGCTATCTGATATAGGGTAAATGAAATTGGCTTGTAGGAGTTTTTGGAGTTCTTCCTTTACTATATCTTTCAAGGCTGGGTTCATTCTTCTCTGGGGTTATCGAATAGGTTTCATTTGATTGTTAGTGTAAATATGATGCATACATGTATCTGGTTGGATCCCTTTCATGTCAGAGTAATCCCATGCAAACTCATCGGATTGCCCCTGAATCATTTGTACCATCTTTTGTTGTTGATTTGTTTCTAGGCTGACATTGATATACAGGGACTTCCCAGGACTGATTTCTACAACTTGGACAGTAGACTCCTTCCCTTCCTCTATTTGCAAAAGAGTGGCTATTGTAGAAGTGGAAGGGTGCCAAATTTCTTGAAATTCAGGGCTAAAGATGTGTGTGTAGTTAGGGAAAGATTGGGGATAGTCAATGCATGTTGTAGCAGCCAAGAATAGACTTAGGATTTGTTCTCTAGAGTGTTCTTATACTCCTTTTACTTGTTCAAGTGTCAACAAGGGTTGGGTACAGTCCTCCTCCCCATACGGATTCTCCAACTAGAGAGGGACTTCCGTGGCTAGATGGGCGGGGGGAAAAAGGATAAGTTTCTGACTTTGAGTGCCATTGAAAATTGTCATTTCTCCAGATCGACAACTGATGAATGCATCAGCAGTGGCCAACCAAGGTTGGCCTAGTACCACTGGGTGTCCTGTTTTGGGGGATTTGGGATGCATTACCAAGAAATTCACAGGGCATTCCCAAGAGGCCAATGTCACTGTTATATCATCTAAACTTCCTGCTAGGGTGATGAATGATTTATCTGCAAGCTCTAGCAAACTTTGTGTAGGTCTTAAGTGATCTAGTTGTAGTGTTTTCATAGTGTTTACTGACATCACATTTATTGTTGTCCCTAGATAAATCAATGTGTTAGGTAAGGAAACACCATTGATTTCTATGGTTACCACTAGGTTCCCTAGATCACTATACTTGGAAGGCATTTCTGTTATAAACTCGGATAATTGTCCTACCACCCGTATGATAGGAGGCTCTTTCCTCTTTCTCTATGGATTTTTAATGAAAAGGTCCCTTACAATTTTAGCATAGATAGGTATGTCTTTAATGGCCTATAGTAGTGGAATCTTTACACATATATTCCAGAGTTTAGTCTCTAGATTATGTTCTAGAGGTTCCTCAGTTTTCTTTATGAGCAGCCTTTCTGGGTAAGGGGGATTCATTCCATGGGGTGTTTCTGCTGTAAGGGAGTTGGGAGAAGGGATTTCTTGTGGTACTGGAGTGTTTATTTTTCCGTTCAATGGACCAGTCATCTATTCTTCTCTTTGAAACATTTGGACATCTATTTGTTCTTCTTGGTTTGTTTGATTATGCACGTGTTCCTCTTGAATGAACATAGTGGGATTTGTTTTGTTTACAATCCTTCTTGATCTTAATTCAATTCCATTAAACGAAGCTGGCGTTATTACGTATGTAGGGAAGGTTTGTAATTCAACGTTTTTTATAGGTTGTGTCGGTCTGTTATTTGGGTTAGAGATAGGTTATGTAGGAATAAGAGTAGGCCAAGGAGGGTTTTGGATGGGTGCAGCTTGCATTGGTTTCTGCATATTTGGATTCATGGGTAGTGCAAGTGGTTGTTGTGGTTTTGGGGGTGGAAGAAGAGAAGGGGGGTTAAAACCTCGGAGCAACTGTGAAATATTCAAAAGGATATTGTGGATAGGTGGCAAAATTTGTCGGTTGAAAGGGGACATTTCCATATACAGGTCCTCTCCACCCCTGTTGCCAAGGTTGGGTTTGTGTTGACCACTGAGGATAAGACATGGGCAGTACCCATTGTTGTTGGGGGTATTGTGTAATTGGGTTGGCAAACATGCTCTGGTTTTGTTGTCTCCATGGTCTTTTAGGGGGATAAGATGTCTCAGGTTCTCCTCCTCCCTTGAACATGGCCTTGAGTCCGAGGAGAGAAGGGAATTCATTAGTAGGATGGTCCTCTGTGCAAATACCACAGAGTTCAATAACATTGAGAGGCCATTCCTTTTCAGGGTGTTTCCTCCTACACTAATGACAGAAGATTGCTAACGCAACATTTTCTTCCTCTTGTTTTCTTTTAATTTGCATGGTATCTAGTTGGGAATTGATGGTGTGTAGGATATCTGTTTTAAAGTTTTCATATAGATTTCCTAGCTCAATCCTTATGACACCTCCAGATGTGGGTTTAGCAATTCTGTTGGTAGGGTCCCTTATACTTTTCCCTATTTTAGCCTGACTGCGAGAGTATCTTTTACAATACTCTTCTATGTCTACAAATGGTTTTTGGTATATGTCCCCAAAACTCATAAGGTTTAACACTTCAATGCAATCATCCCTCACACCCTTTAGAAAGACAGTCCTAACTGTAGTTGTATCTAAGGAAAACTGCTTAGTATTTTGGTAATTGTATAAGAACCTTTCTAAGTAGTATTCTAATCTTTCTTCTTCTGATTGTTGCATTTTGAATATATCATTCCTAGCATCCCTAGGTTTGCAGTAATCCTGGTATTTCTAGAGGAAGGTCTCCTTCATACCATACCAAGACAAAATTGTTTGTTCCCCTAAGCTCATGAACCACCGTAGTGTCAAATCTTTTAGTGTGGCTAGGAAAAGTTTTAATTTTTGAGAATTATCTATGTTGTTATAGCTCCTACACAATATGTCAAATTCAAATAAAAATGAGTCTGGGTATTCTATCGACATACCTCTAAAATGAGGAAGTGAAGATAACAGAATGTTATTCATAGCAACATCTTTAGCCATATCTAGTATGGGGAATCCAAATGTCTCTGTTTCATTATCTGTGTTTCCCTCTTCTTCTGCCATGTTTCCAAGCACTCTGTAGGGAGGTGGTGAATTTTCTCCACTGAGTGATGGTTCCACCACCAGGTTATTTGGTATCTCTGGTTGTTCCAAGGTTTTGTGTGGTCTTCCAACAACAGATGCAACCTCTTCTATTATCAGCTCTTCTTCCTTTCCAGTTTCTCCTTTGGATGGGGTCGCCAATGTTGCCTCCCTTTCTTGCTACCTTATGTTTTTAATCTGAATAGTGGCTTCTGATCTAGTGCCTTTTGTTGTTGTTGCAATTTCTTCCTTTGATCTCTCTCCTCTAAGAATTTTTCCTGCACGAGTTTTTGATGAATTAGTATAAGGGGAGGGTTTCTTTGTTGTTTGTTGTTCTAGTTTTTCTAAGATTTTAGGAGAAATAAATCTTCCTTTATTATCCCTATACCTACTCATAAAAAAAATGAAATCAATGAAAACACAGATTCCTAATTAGAGGTAGGAGGAAAACCTGACTTTGGAGCAACCCCACCAAAGTGGATGCACAGGTTCTTACCTTTCATCTTACCGTCTTCTCCCTGCCCTCAGATTATCCTCAAATCCAATACAATACTTCATCAAACCAAAAAATATGCTACCTATTACCGTTTACAACTCCCCGGCAATGGCACCAAAATGTTGGTGCGTAAATATGTTCACTGTATATCTCATACTCATTTAAATGTCAATCTGGGATTTGTAATCAAAAGAGTCGTTACACCATATGTGCCGAGAACAAGTAACCTATCTAAGTCTATTGCATATAGGAAATAATTAATAACATAAAAATTCCATTTCTAAGATCTCTAAATACTTCAAAATATCCTCTGAACCTAAAAGAGAAAACTAATAATGAAACTTGGACAAACAGTCAATCAAAGAGATGTTGTACCAAAGAAACAAGTATGTTCATTTTAGGCACTTGTATTGAAAAGATGAACTTTAAGAAGCTTGTCTCTTGTAGTAATTAAAACAATCAACTCCAACCATTATTGAAACAAAAACCAAATTCAACTTCATGTAACTCAATCAAACCAGCACAAGGGGAATTCAATATAACTGAAAGACTTTATTACAGAACATGAAGATGAAAGATAAAGTCTCCTGGTCCCTTGCGATACTACAATCATAAACTTAAAATATCAGTCCCACACTTCAAATTATGAGATAGCTACCTTCAAAATTGGATAATAAAATGTATATTCGATCTAGCACTTGCTTATACACACCAATCCAAAATGATTAACTCAATGCTCAATCCTGAGAATGAAATAAAGACTAATCACACACACACTACTATAAACTATCCACAAAAACACACATAACGTATACAATGAGGTTTACCTTAGTTGGGGCGGTGGGCCCTTGCCAAACCAACAAGGAACCTTTTAAGGAGTTAACAGACTAAAAATTTCACTCACATCCAAGAATTGACATTAAAGATCTTCTGTATTAATTTAGCTGGTAAATTGGATCAACAGTGTTTTACCTCATACATGATGACGACAAGTATTGTCTGATTCTTATTGTATATTTCTTACATTCCTCTCTACACAACATTCCTTATATAAGGTAATCCGATACTAATAATATTTATGGATAAACATTAAACAGTTCGATAAATTCCAGAATTAAGATTTACATCAAATTTTTAGGAGTCGACTCCATCCTCATGACGCGAAGTGCATGAGCGATGGAGTCTCTTGCAACTGGAGAACTAACTTGGATGCTTCTATCCAACTGCCTTCTCAAAATCTTCACCATTATCCAGGTCCAACTGGCGCATTCTGAAACAAAGGTTTTGGTATCAGATTGCACACAGTCACGAGCCTAGTACCGGAATAGAATAGAGCAAGGAGTACCAGAATAGTGCACGTCTTGGTACCAAAATGGAGTTGGTACTGGATCAAAACTCTCTTGGGTACTAGAATGGATTCGGTACCATACTACACGGTGTCTGGTAGTGCCGGGTAGACTGCTCATAAATCAAATTATTAGAACTATACAAAATAAAACACTTTCAATCGAATTAATTTAAGAAAGTTAAATAAACATGCTTTAAATCACCAATTACCTCTTATAGACATGACATAGCTATTAGGCATGTGTTTTGGAAGGGAATAGTCCAGTATAGGTTTATAACAGAAGCAAAAAGACTTAGATAAAGGGTAAGATAGGGTATTATCTTATGTCAAAATGGAAACTCAACAGCTACACCCACAATAGGGCACTCCAGGTTCACCAAAACCTATGATAGGGTCAAACGTTCCTTTTTCTGGGATGGTATGAAACAGGACATTCATAATTTTGTAGCTGAATGTGATGTGTGTCAACGCAACAAGGGAGAAACAGTCAAATCTCTGGGCACACTACAACCACTCCCGATTCCACCTACTATTTGGAAGGATATCTCTATGGATTTTATTACCGACTTACCCAAATCGGGCAATAAATCTGTCATCATGGTGGTTTTTGATCATCTTTCCAAGTATGCTCATTTCTGCGCCCTTCAACACCCATTTAAAACATCCATGGGGGCTCAAATTTTTATGTATTAGGTCTTCAAGCTTCATGGCATGCCACACTCTATTGTTTCTGGTCACGACCCAACTTTCACAAGCAATTTTTGGTGAGAATTGTTCAAGATACAAGCCTCTGAATTGCATCTCAACACAACTTATCATCCCCAGACTGATGGTCAAACAGAAGTTGTCAACAAGTGTTTGGAAACATATTTGAGGTGTTTTGCCTCAGGAAATCAAAATTAGTGGGCTCAATGGTTACCCCTAGCTGAATGGTGGTACAACACTTCATACCATACAACTACATGCATGACTCCTTTTGAAGCGGTATATGGACAGAAGCCACCTTCAGTTCTCTCATACTTACCGGGTGCCTCGAAGGTTCAGGTGGTTTCCCTAACACTTACAACTCAAGAAGCTATTCTTTGTACCCTCAAAGAGAATTTGGTCATGGCACAGAATCGCATGAAGCAACAAGCAGATCAAGGTTGCTCTGAACGTCAATTTGCAGAAGGGGATCAGGTGTTTCTTTGACTGCAACCTTACAAGCAAACTTCCCTCCAGGCCGAGCATTGTCAGAAGATAGCACCCAAATTTTATGGTCCTTATACTATTCTCCAGCATGTGGGCAAGTAGCCTATCAGTTAGGTTTTCCCAGCCATTGAAAGCTACATCATGTTTTTCATGTTTCATGCTTAAATAAGGTGATTGGAGCTAAGTGCCAAATTCAAACCAACCTTTGAGAATTAGCTGAAGAAGGATCCATTTGGATATAGACAGAAGCACTTTTGGACCACCGTGAGCATTGCCTACATCGGAGAACTATCATGGAAGTGCTAGTCCAGTGGAAAGATACAACTCCAGCAAAGGCCACTTGGGAACTAGCTACCATTCTATAGCAATTTCCTCATCTCAAGCCTTGAGGACAAGGTTGTTTTTAAGGGGGCAGACATGTTAGGGTCCTAACCTGAACATAGTTAGAACAATATATTCGGATGTAATAAAGGTCAATATTAATAAGGCCTTTCAATAAAATAGAATAAGGCAGATGTAAGAAGACCCAATAGAAGCTTCCGCTTCTAGAAGGATCTTCCTCTAGATACTTCTTTTTAGTATAAATAAGAGTCGAGGGTATGAGAACCCTAGCTTGGATATTATTGTAATAGAGATCTTCTCAACTATAGGTTTCCCCCTCGAAGAGGCCCATGAACATTGCTTTCAGATTCAAAGTGTTATTCCTGTTATTATTGTCATATCATTTCAGTGTTATTATGGTGAATGTTCTGGTTATATTGTTGTTATTCTTCCATTACTAGCATTTTATTTTTGTTCTGCATACATTTTATATATGGTATATTACAATTGTACTAAGCATAAATCATACGAGCAATAAAACAACCATAATTCACAAAGAAACCATAACACAGGATATACGTGGTTCACCACCAGCCTAGGGCTACATCCACCAACTCTTCTTCTCTTTATTTCCTTCTGTCAATCATCTACTTGCACAAAGCCACAGGATCCTACTCCACATAGAACAAGAGATATGCATGCACTCCATCAAATCCTCCTTCCTCGAGCTAGGTTATAGCACAAATCCCTCTTACAATCTACACAAGCTTCTTACATCCACTTGCACTTATCTCTCCAAGAGTCCAACACAACATGCACAAAGAATTTATAACTATCACTTGCACTTAGCACAACATCACGTCTATGCACATATTGTCTCCTCTTACATTTCCTAGACATATATTGATACATTACAAAAGGACCTAGACATGGGTAAACCCATGGGTCGACATCCACATACCCGTTACATAAGCGCAAAACCCAAAAATCCCTAAAATGGGGTCAAGATCCCATGATCTCTTCTTCGACTTGCGCTCTTCCTTCGACAGCCTGTCGAAGTCCCAAAAAGGGCTCAAGATTGACCAAGTATCTTCAAAACTTGGTCAAGGGTCAACAAAAGGCCACTCCAATATCATTTCATAACTCCATGTTATTTAAGCTTTTGAGACACCCTCTGTGCATCCTGACCTCCAATCTATCATTTCCAAACATCAAGCTATTTTTTCCACCCCTCAGGGCCTTCCTCCTTCTCATGGTTTTCATGATCAGTCCATTCCCCTTGTTCCTAGAAGTCTTCCTCCCAATCTTCACCCTTATCTCCACCCCTTTTCCCAAAAGAATGAAATTGAGAAAATAGTGTAGGAATTGCTCCAAGCAGGTGTTATCCGCCCCAGAACCAACCCTTATTCTTCCCCTATGGTCATGGTACTTAAGAAAGAAGGTACTTGGTGCATGTATCCCAAATTTCGTGCCCTCAAATAGCTCACCATCAAGGACAAGTTCCGCATTCCTATCATTGATCTCTTGGAAGAGCTGAGTGGTGCTCAATACTTCACTAAACTTGATATGTGTTCTGGCTACTACCAGATACATATCTAATATGTTGGCATACCTAAGACTGCCTTTCAAACTCACAAGGGTCACTATGAGTTTTTGGTCATGCCCTTTGTCCTGTGTAATTCCCTCTCCCCCTTCCAAAGCCTCGTGAATCATGTCTTTCATCCTTTTCTCCGTCATTTTGTCTTAGTTTTATTTGATCATATTCTCATCTATAGTAAAACTTGGAAATCTCATCTTTCCCATGTGGATCAAATTCTCCATCTACTCTCATAGCACCAAATTTTCCTCAAACAATCTAAATGTGATTTTGGCACCTCAGAAGTTGAGTACTTGGGTCACATTGCTGGAAAGGCCGATGTCAATGTGGATCCTAAAAATATTGAATCTATGCAATATTGGCCTGACCCAAAGACTCTTAAAAGATTGTGTGGATTTCTTGGTTTAACAAGTTATTATCA
>SNQJ01S0062448.1:33965-64376 GCA_010110895.2 Picea sitchensis
CTCAAAGAGAATTTGGTCATGGCACAGAATCACATGAAGCAACAAGCAGATCAAGGTTGCTCTGAACGTCAATTTGCAGAAGGGGATCAGGTGTTTCTTTGACTGCAACCTTAGAAGCAAACTTCCCTCCAGGCCGAGCATTGTCAGAAGCTAGCACCCAAATTTTATGGTCTTTATACTATTCTCAAGCATGTGGGCAAGTAGCCTATCAGTTAGGTTTTCCCAGCCATTGAAAGCTACATCATGTTTTTCATGTTTCATGCTTAAATAAGGTGATTGGAGATAAGTGCCAAATTCAAACCAACCTTTGAGAATTAGCTGAAGAAGGATCCATTTGGCTATAGACAGAATCACTTTTGGACCACCGTGAGCGTTTCCTACGTCGGAGAACTATCATGGAAGTGCTAGTCCAGTGGAAAGATACAACTCCAGCAAAGGCCACTTGGGAACCAGCTACCATTCTATAACAATTTCCTCATCTCAAGCCTTGAGGACAAGGTTGTTTTTAAGGGGGCAGACATGTTAGGATCCTAACCTGAACATAGTTAGAACAATATATTCGTATGTAATAAAGGTCAATATTAATAAGGCCTTTCAATAAAATAGAATAAGGCAGATGTAAGAACACCCAATAGAAGCTTCCGCTTCTAGAAGGATCTTCCTCTAGATACTTCTTTTTAGTATAAATAAGAGTCGAGGGTATGAGAACCCTAGCTTGGATATTATTGTAATAGAGATATTCTCAACTATAGGTTTCCCCCTCGAAGAGGCCCATGAACATTGCTTTCAGATTCGAAGTGTTATTCCTGTTATTATTGTCATATCATTTCAGTGTTATTATGGTGAATGTTCTGGTTATATTGTTGTTATTCTGCCATTACTAGCATTTTATTTTTGTTCTGCATACATTTTATATATGGTATATTACAATTGTACTAAGCATAAATCATATGAGCAATAAAACAACCATAATTCACAAAGAAACCATAACACAGGATATACGTGGTTCACCACCAGCCTAGGGCTACATCCACCAACTCTTCTTCTCTTTATTTCCTTCTGTCAATCATCTACTTGCACAGAGCCACAGGATCCTACTCCACATAGAAAAAGAGATCTGCATGCACTCCATCAAATCCTCCTTCCTCGAGCTAGGTTATAGCACAAATCCCTCTTACAATCTACACAAGCTTCTTACATCCACTTGCACTTAGCTCTCCAAGAGTCCAACACAACATGCACAAAGAATTTATAACTATCACTTGCACTTAGCACAACATCACGTATATGCACATATTGTCTCCTCTTACATTTCCTAGACATATATTTATACATTACAAAAGGACCTAGACATGGGTAAACCCATGGGTCGACATCCACATACCCGTTACATAAGCCCAAAACCCAAAAATCCCTAAAATGGGGTCGAGATCCCATGATCTCTTCTTCGACTTGCGCTCTTCCTTCGACAGCCTGTCGAAGTCCCAAAAAGGGCTCAAGAGTGACCAAGTATCTTCAAAACTTGGTCAAGGGTCAACAAAAGGCCACTCCAATATCATTTCTCAACTCCATGCTATTTAAGCTTTTGAGACACCCTCTGTGCATCCTGACCTCCAATCTATCATTTCCAAACATCAAGCTATTTTTTCCACCCCTCAGGGCCTTCCTCCTTCTCATGGTTTTCATGATCAGTCCATTCCCCTTGTTCCTAGAAGTCTTCCTCCCAATCTTCACCCTTATCTCCACCCCTTTTCCCAAAAGAATGAAATTGAGAAAATAGTGTAGGAATTGCTCCAAGCAGGTGTTATCCGCCCCAGAACCAACCCTTATTCTTCCCCTATGGTCATGGTACTTAAGAAAGAAGGTACTTGGTGCATGTATCCCAAATTTCGTGCCCTCAAATAGCTCACCATCAAGGACAAGTTCCGCATTCCTATCATTGATCTCTTGGAAGAGCTGAGTGGTGCTCAATACTTCACTAAACTTGATATGTGTTCTGGCTACTACCAGATACATATCTAATATGTTGGCATACCTAAGACTGCCTTTCAAACTCACAAGGGTCACTATGAGTTTTTGGTCATGCCCTTTGTCCTGTGTAATTCCCTCTCCCCCTTCCAAAGCCTCGTGAATCATGTCTTTCATCCTTTTCTCCGTCATTTTGTCTTAGTTTTATTTGATCATATTCTCATCTATAGTAAAACTTGGAAATCTCATCTTTCCCATGTGGATCAAATTCTCCATCTACTCTCATAGCACCAAATTTTCCTCAAACAATCTAAATGTGATTTTGGCACCTCAGAAGTTGAGTACTTGGGTCACATTGCTGGAAAGGCCGATGTCAATGTGGATCCTAAAAATATTGAATCTATGCAATATTGGCCTGACCCAAAGACTCTTAAAAGATTGTGTGGATTTCTTGGTTTAACAAGTTATTATCAGCAGGTTTGGTAAGAATTATGGAAAGATTGTGGCACCTCTCAACGCTCTCCTTAAAAAAATTTCTTTCACTTGGACTCCAACAAATTCTTAGGACTTTCAAACCTTGAAGGGTGGCTATATTCTTTCCACTTGAGTCATAACCATCGATTTCAAAAGACCTTTGTCCTGGAATGTGATACTTAATGGAAAGGAATTACAGCCTTTGTCCTTTGTAACATGCAAGAGGTCGACCTTTGGCCTTTACAAAAAAAAAAAAAAAAAAAAAAAAAAAAAAAAAAAAAAAAAAAAAAATGTTGGCTATTCTTCATGTTGTGGATCTTTGGTGCCCGCCATATTAGGGAAATGCTTCCCAATTAATACATATCATCAAGGTCTCAAGTATTTTTTGGAACAATGCCTTTCGTCCCCATAGCAACAAAAATGAATTTGACCTTCATAGATCTTTGGATAGCCATATGATATCATTTACTGTGAGAAAAGACAATGTGGTTGGCGATGCACTTTCAAGAAAATATATAGAAAGATGAAGATTGCTTTTCTCTCTCCTTCATTGTACTAGATTGAAACCAAGGTTGTTAGCGGGGAATGGCTACAAGATTCAAAAAGAAGTTATCGATAAAACAATCCGCAGTCCAATTCTCTAGTCTCCTCGAGGGTACTCTTGGCTTAATGATGATCTTTTTTGCAACGCGATAAAGGTAATTTGTATTTAAGTACCTAGTCAAAAATTAAACCCACGATTGCACTACAGGCTTCATGCTACACCCTCATCTAGGCACTCGGGGTTTACCAAAACCTATGGTAGGTTCAGCGTTCTTTCTAGGATGGTATGAAGCAGGATGTTAAGTAAATTTGTGGTTGAGATATGATGGTATTGTCAGCGTAACAGGGTGAAACAATCAAATCTCTGGCTTTATTACAACTTCACCGATTCCACCTGCTATTTGGTGGAATATATCTATGGATTTTTATTGTAGGATTACCTAAATAGGGAAATAAGCTGAGACATCATGGTGGTAGTGGATCGTGTTTCCGGTATGTTCATTACGTCCTCTTCATCACCCATTTACAGCATCCATTGGCTCAACTTTTCATGGATCGGGGCTTCAAGCTTCATGGAATGCCACAATCTATTGTCTCATACTGTACCCCACTTTCACAAGTAAATTCTAAAAAGAGTTTTTTAGGATCCATGGAAACCAATTGCATCTCAACATCAATTATCATCCCCATACTGATGATCAAAATGAAGTGGTCAACAAGCATTTGGAAACGCTGTTTGATGTATTTTGCATCGAGGAAGGAAAAATTATTGGGCTCAATTGTTACCACTAGATTTGGTGGTAGGTGGTACAACACTTCGCCACCATACAACTACCCACGCTGACTCCTTTGGAGTGGTATGGACAAATCCACCTTTAGTTCTCTCATATTTGTCAGATGTGTCGAATGTCCAAGTAGTTGACCAAACGCTTACACTTCAAGAGGCTATTCTCCATACCCTCAAAGAGAATTTGGTCATGACCCATAATCGCGTAAACAACAAGCATATCAAGGTCATTTTGAATGTCAATTTCTTGAAGGGTACTAGGTTTTTATTCATCTACAACATACGTGAAAACTTCCCTCAAATTGCCGTTGTCAAGCTGATGCTTAAATTTTATGGTCCTTATCACAGGTTCTCAAACATGGGAAAGGTGGCCTATCGGTTAGCTTTTCCCGATCATTCTAAGCTCGAGTCCCATTTTCATGTTTCACGCTTAAAAAAGGTGATTGGAACTAAGTACCAAACTCAAGCTATCCTTCCTGAGTTGAATGATAGGATCCATTTGGCTATAGCTACAAGCCATTTTGGACCAGCTTGAGCATCATCTACATCAACGAACCATCAGGAAGTGTTAGTCAAGTGCAAAGATACAACTCCAGTAAGGTCAGAGAGGTAGTTGGGGGCTCGGAGGGCCCATAATGATAATAGTGGAGGTCATTCAATGTAGGTGGACTAGGCCCACTATATTTTTAAATAAGCCTTATGGTAGTTAAGATATAGTGGGTAATTAGATATAATAATAAATGTAGAGGACTTCTTAGAAGGTTCTACCTCTAGAAGATTCCTCCTCTAGGAGAATGTTCTTAGGTGATGGTAGCATATATAAAAAGGAGGTTCAAGCAATGTAATGAGATATGAAGGAAAGTACATTGTATTTGAAGTAGTAGCTCAATAGGAGGATTCCCCTCGAAGAGGCAAGGTAGTGAACATGAGAGGATCCTTCCATAATATGATCCAATTGTGGTGCTTCCCTACCTCAAGGTTTGGTAATAAAGTGTGATTTCTTCTATCTTTTCTTTGTGGATATATTGTGTATTGATGTTGTGGTGATTATATTTGTAGATATATCTTGTTTTAACAAGTGGTATCGAGCACTTTCCTTGGGTGAACATTGTGGGAAAATATTTTTATTTTGCAAATTTTTTTTGAGTAGAAAAAGAGTTGAAATTCTCGAATTTTTTGGTATATTTCTATGCAAAATTTTCGAAAAAAGGGGTTGTATATCTGATTTCATCTCAAAAAAACACCCAATTTAAAAATCGTCTAAAGCGAGGTCCGGAAGTCAAAGATATTGAAGTTTTAAAATGCGCAAATTTTAGGGGATTTTTCCACGGACAGTGGCGATAATTTTTATTTTATTTCTGTAGCATTTGGAGGCTGAATCTTTCCAAATAAATTGTAGATCTGAGTTGAATTTCACCCAATTTCAAAAACAAGATCAGCCAAATAGATAGGGAAGTGAAGTTATGATCATTTTTTTTTTTTTCAAATTCTACATTGGAAAGTCTCATATTCTCCTTATAATCAAGCGATTTTCTGTCGTAACTTATTGGGTGAGTGTTACCGTCAAAATTACTCACTTTGATAGATGTAAGTGTTGCATTTTTCTCACAAGGTGGCAAGTGTCGCATGTTTCTCACAAATGTCACAAGTGTCAGGGAATCATACTTCCATGATTCCTATGTTGTGCCTATAGCGACATGAGAAGGGACACTTGAAACACCTCAAACATCGATTTGGAAGAGGATAAATGAGTCAACGGGCTTATGAACCTTTTTCCATCTGAAAACACCCAAGAAATTGAGTTTTTGGAGGAGAGTGCTTCCCTATACCTCTTTTGGGAGCATTGGGGATCCCCCTTACATTGTTTGGGAGTGTTATAAATCTCTTTTGGCCCTTCTAAGGGAGCGCTGGTTTTTTTAGGAGTGTTGGCGCTCCCATAAATCCTACTTGGGAGCGTTATAACGATCTGATGGCCCTTTTGATGGAGTGCTGCCTATTCTGGGCAGTTGTTTAGTTGTTGAGATGAATGGGGAAGCATCTTTCATTCTTGGAAAGAAGTTGAGATCGAATCAGATCGACCATGATCTAGAGGATCCTCAACCGAAGAGGAAAATCCTCAACTTCCCAAGGATATCTCAAATTGGTTAAGCCTCTCAAGGCTATATAAACTTATAAGTGAGGATGGAAATGGAGAATTACACCAAATTTATGATCTCATAAGTGGTGTTGAACTGATGGGGAAGAACTAAAGATAGGAAACTTATGATCTTGGAGAAAACGGTCAGTAGAGGAGAGTGATGGTGAAAGGCACTTTATTATCCAAGTTGTGGATCTTTCAAACAAGGGTTAGACGAAGAGGAATTGATGAAGCTGTCGCGTTCGCATATACGATTGTAAGTATTGTTGTAGTTATTCTCATCAATATGACACATGGCTGCTCTTTCTGGTTGTGTCTAATGTCACATAGAATTGCTCGTGGTGGTAGATGTTTTCAAGCTAATATCAATGGGTAGGAAATGGTTGTATCTTGTTTTGTCCAAAGAACTCAACGAGGAGCAAAAGACTAGAGCGCAACTCGGAGCATGCAGGGACAAACATCGTTAAAAGGTACTTAGTCATCCTTCCTTCTCATGTGTTAGTTTAGATAGATTTGAAGTGGTGTCCATGTTAAGCATTTTTTTTGTCTAGGGTTAGGGTCAAGCTCTTAGAGGCAATCTACTTGTCCACAGGGGAGATTTTTCCTACAATGGCGACTCCACTAGGGAGATAGCCTCAAATCCAAACTTCTTGTTAGTTTTTCTCCTCATTGAACTTGTTCTATCCTTACGTTGTTTTAGAACTGGTTCACTCCTCTTTTGGGTGGATTTCATGAGCTGATTGGCTCCTTACCTTATCATACTCCGCATAATTGTCGGAGTTGAATTACAATTTTTGACTTTTGACAATTTTTGAAGTTTTTTTTTTTTAGACCCTAAGCGCTGTCCTAGTGTTAACAGGTTCCAGCAGCTCCCCCATAGCTTTTCACAGGCTATAATGCTCCACCTTGGCAACAGTGCCGACCCTTTTGGCTCAAAAACCTTCAGGCCCGACTTTTTAGGGGTTTGCCTCTGTAATGCTCTTGGCAGTGTGTAGCCAGGTCAATGTTTCTTCTCTTCTAGCCTTGACATCTATCTTTTGATTGAAGAATAAGCATCTTACTATTTGGATCTTGTAGCCCTTCTTCACTATTTTTGTTGAGTTTTCTGTTGAGTGAAGTTTGAAACCCATACATTTTTCTTCTCTCCTCATCGGTGAGTACAAAACCACAGTGAAAGGTCATCAAAGAGCCCTCTGAACTTCTCTTCATCTTGATTTCGGGCCAAGGTCATTGTTCTTCAACTTTTTCTTTTTAGATTGAAGTTTTGTTCTCTTTTTTTTTTATTGTTTCTTTTCTTTTTTTTTTTTTTTTGTTTTTTATTTTAATCATTAATAGTATTGTTTATGTGACTTTGCTTGTGCTAGCTTGGTTTCCATTCGCTGCAAGAAAAGTAATTAGCAAGAAGAGCATTGTGTTGTATTGATCATCACTTATAAAAACAATAAGGTATCTTTATGATTGATAGTGCATATTAGAAGGTATTTAAAAGTTTTTGCATTACATCGGGATTTGATAGAGAAAATTGTTTGAGGGACACTCTGTATTTGTGCTTGATTAGTGAAAATAACTCTCTCTCTCCCTTAGCCAAATGTTCATCGAAAATATTTGCTTATCATGCTGGGTGCACTCTTTGGGTCAGAGTCTGAATTCCATTTGTTTCACTTCCATGCACCCTTTCGCGTGAGAACAACCATAAAAAATCAGCTAAACTAAAATTTATTTGCAGGGAGCTTTTCTTTTCTGGGGATCCTCCACTAGCGATGGCAGGGCTTGAGTACTTTGGATTGGGGCTATGGTATGCTCTCCAAAGTTTCCAAAGAGCAAGCGGTATCGATTTGGGAAGTAAATCAGTTATTGTATAAATGCTGGGATCTCCCTCTCACCGCAGGGGTTATACGAGGTGCGCATTAGTTGAGCTTCTGAGGGACTAACCCTCCATGGTTTAACTGATTGTGGTGGTCTGATAAAATATGATATAGGGTCACTTTGAGGTAATCCACAATTGCTGCGTGGAAACCTTTTAGTTGATTTGGGCGATACCACACTTATGCGTTAGGATGGTTGTGAACTATTACAAAATACGAAGTGACGTGAATTGAGCTTAGTGGCCATAATATTTAGGGTCTTACACAAGGTTATGGTTCACGAGAATCTCCAACTGGCTACCCTGCGGCGGGCATTGGTCAAACTCACTCGAGGGCTCCTTGGAGGGTAAATCCACAATGCGTATTGGAAGCTTGCACCAAGTGGCATTGCTTGGTCGCCATTGTAACTTTTCCACCCTAGCTCAGCTCCTTCTTGTCTCGTCACCGCGATGTTGGATTTCATCACCAACTAATGCGGTCATCAAGAAAGGAGTCTGTTTACTTGGTTGTGATTCTTATATTTCTATTAGCGTATGTTGTTTCTTTTACTTAGTGGACCTTAGGTGAGTCAGTGTTAATGGCATCAAATTCTGGGAGTACCAATGGATGAACCCTTCTTCTCGGGAACCTTATACCTTTCCTTAATTTGGAAACTTTGGTCCTCCATATGTTGCCACGAGTCTTCAGGGACTTCATTATTGGATTACAGTTTGGTTGCGTTTGCGTTAAGGGTCTCCACGGTGAACTTTAGTTACCTAATAGTTTGGATCAGCCGGTACACCACTTACATCAATCCTCACATCGACTTTTTAGCCTTCTTCTCCCGTAGTCTCCTTCCCATTTCTCCTTCTTACGCCTGGTAAAAGCTCTAAAACAAGTAGCCGGGTTGATGGGAAAGAAGAAGAAATGAAAAGAAGAAGAAGAAAGAGCGAAAAGGACCAAGGCCCCAATAACATTAGATGTTGGCTCTAAGAAACGAGTTACTGATATGGAAATGCTTGCGGGAGTTTTGATGAGATCAACAAGATTAAATGGAAGAATCCAAAACCCAAAATCCCTTGCGGCCTTTCTAGGGTGACCACTTTCTGAGGGATTGCCACGGTCTTACCTAGGTCTTAGAAATTTGGTCCTCCATGTCATTGGTCTCTGCTATACATGTTGGTGATGCCATGTCAATTAGTGATGTTAATTTTGGTAAGAAGAAGACAATTGTAAAATTTCCTTGAATGTTATGTAAAGGTAGTCATTACTCTCACCTTTGTCCCTCGCATGGATGAGGCTTCTTCTCTTTTGGAGAAAACTTCAACTTCAAAAGGTTATGGTAAAATTTCCTCCAACCCATCATTGGTTGATGGTATGGTCAATCCAGTTCCATCCTGGTCGGTCCAGATTGGTGGTCAATCTCATTTTCTCCTCGATTGAACAAGCAAGTAGTTGATCTAGTTCCATCATCGATCATCCCCACTCTTCATCAAAGAGTGACACCAAAGTGGTAGATCTATTTTCGTCACCGATTACGATCCCACTCTCCCATTAGAAAGTGACACCAAAGTGGTCGATGCAGTTTCACAATCGGTCGATCCCGCACTCCTCCTTTGATAGTGCCAAAGTGGTGATCTAGATTACTGCCTTCTTGATTAGGAGTCCACTCTTCCTGCGAAGAGAGTGCCAAAGTGAATGCGATCTAGTTTTCTCCAGCCGATTGATCCCATTCTTCCATTGAGGAATGCCAAAGTGAATGATTCGGTCCCTTCCTCGGTCAGTCCCACTCTTCCTCTAAAAAGTGATAAAGCGGTCTATCAAGTCCACCATTGGTCGATCCGATCCAATCATCGATCGATCCCTCTCTTCTAGAAGAGTAAACCTGATATCGCCCATGTTTTTCTTGTTAATACGGACTCTGCAATGCACGGGGGCATTCCTCCTCCTCTTGTGGAACCCCCTCCAAGTACTCAAGCCATCCTTTTTTATTGGGGAGGTGTGCTAAGCGGACCTCGTCTTCCCTCTCGCGGTGTTCCTTTCAGTTACGATCACCCGAGGAGTTACATTGGCGTCAGGGCGTTCCTCAAATGCTGATAGATGAAGGTCCGTCCGTTAGTATTTTGATATGTTGCTTGGTATGCTTTGGGTTGTCCGCAACTTGCTCCGGTTACACCGAAGTCGGTAGCTTTAACGAAGAATTTAAATTAAGCCTTCCAAGGATCCTTCCTCAGTTCCTACTGCTTTGGGAGGAAAAGCGTAATAGATGTCATGGTAGTTCGAGACCATTTGTATTTCTCTTTACTCCTTGGTAGGGATTATGTCTATGCTATGAAGCTCTTGTATCCACCGCACAAATTGTGATATCTTTCCTTCACGATGGAAGAATTGTGACTGATGATCAACTTTCATTCATAGGCCTGATTCAGGTTACACCTCCTAAGTGGTTCCTATGTGTAAGGCGTTATCACCACAGCATCAGTCCTGTGGCATTTGGTCTCCCATGACCCTCAACTTGGGGTAGTTTGGATTGGTGAGTTGACATGGTTATCTCTTTGGTAGGGTTATTGGAGCTTGATCTCCTTGCCCGCACATCCCGACCCTAGACTTGTGTTCCTTCAGGTGATCATCTTCCATGCGGCGAAGATCTCTTAGAAAACCGTAATTTGAGTTTTGTCCCTTGACATGGTACCCTTCGAACATTGGCCTCTTGGAAGCCATGATCTGAAAAAAGCCACTAGATTTCATGCTTTGGGGGCATCCGCGAGCATAGTTTCTCTTCTTCTACGTGGCAAGTTCGTTAAAAAAATGAAATAGAGGATTTGAGCATAGTTTTTCCTCTGTAAGCTCATTAAAAATGAAACAACAATAAAAGGATCGAACCTCGAACCTTGAGCATAGTTCTTTTCTGTGTCAATTAAGTTAAAATGAAATAATCACCTCTCCCTTCAAGTTGAGTCTTTCTCTAGATATCATAGATGTTGAGTCATTTCTTTCTTTAGGTCTCATTTTTGAACCTTCTTTTCATCCACCTATATCCTTTTTCTCCATCTATACCAGAGTGGTGACAACCTCAAATTCGATTAATGAATTGAAGCTTGGAGAGCACGTCTCCAGCCTTTGATGATATTAAAGGTCAAGTCACTAGATTTTCAATTTGGGAATCTTAGAGCATAGTCTTGGATTAGTTCTCGAGCTCCATAATATGAAGAGCGTAACCAGGGTAAACTTTATCTCTTTTTTGGGCTCGTGTGGATATGAACATACGAAAAAGGAACCCAGGAGTCTACTTTAAACCCTTTGGACTCTAAATATGAAAAGATTGTCCAGTGACTTGCTTCCTTTCACACTCATTAAAAGGAGTCGAGAAGAGTCTTTTGGGCAAAATAGTTTACCCCTTTTGGTCTCGTTAGACTATTATACGAAAAAGGAAGTAGAGAGAGTTCTCTTTTAAGTGTTTTCCCAAAATCTATAATCCTGAAAAAACCTTAGAGTTTTCTATTTTGACTTATTAAAAGCATCACCATCGACAATTTATATATGGGACCCGAACCCTTACTTCTTTGTTTCATTAAAAAAGGAAGGAACTTACCGGTGAGTTATATCCGGCATGTGTTATCCTCTCGAGCTCATTAAATCAAAAAGGAATTACTTTCGTCTATCTGGATGGGAAAAAATTAGAAAGGAGCAAATACGCTTGAGTCTTGAGAACATCATTCGGCCGCCTAGCAGAGTCGTATGAACAAAACGCTGTCATTTCACATCTGGTAATCCGGAACTACATAGCTGAGCCAATCTTTTGAGTTCCCTTTCACTCCTTTGGGTCACCGACGCAAGTCACGGTATCAAATGCATAGCCTTGGTCCCGCGTCGTTTCTGCTGCCGTGCCTCAGTGTTTGAGGGAATTATCCACCTCAAGGGTCATCCATCCCCAAATATCTTGCCTCAAAACTTGTGTCAGTCCATGTCCATTTGATCGCTGGTATCCCTATGTTAAGTTTAGGTGGTAATAAGTTGATGGGGATACATCAAGGCCCTCCTCGATAGAGTCTATTCCTGCCGAATTCAACACATTATCCGGGAATCATGCTTAGAAACCAGTTAATACTTTAGGACATGCATGCCTTAATGGTAGGCCTCCTCACCGCACGATTTCGACGGTGGGTTTACATAATTGACCTACGATCGAATGATTCCATGAATGTTGAACTTGATTATCTATTCACGATACGTTGGATTGTACTATAGTACCTTGGAGATCATTGACATTAATGGTGATCTCCCTCTCCTTGATTAGCGGTTCCGCACCATTGGCCCGGTAATCAAGTGGTTTTATACGTAATTGACGTCGAACATCTATTTGCGTAATTGGGATAGGTACCATATTGGGATTGGTATGATGACCGAGTTGAAGCGTCCTTTGATATATGCTTTGCCGGTACGCGAAGGAATTGCTGTTGGACAAAAACGCATACCTTGTTACGTAGATCCGCTTTGTATTGGTGGTGGCTATGTCTTATCATCTCAGTAGATCCAGCGTGTATTCTTTATGGCTACGATCAGTCCAAGTCATGATTATAGATCCACATTCTCATCTTTGGTGGCTATACCTTTTCATTAATACAATTATGGATCCGCGATTGTAATTTATGGCGACCATATCTTACGGCCTGATCACCCAAAGCATAGGTATGCCGCGGCAGGTTTTGAAACATGTCATGATGTTTTGTTTGGATGTTTGTGTGCATGCTTTTTTCAAGTTCTCAGAGTCTATACCCTTGCTTGAGAGTCTACAAAGTATTTGATCATCGATTCGCATCTTCTAACTTCATACTGGGGGGGGCAATGTTACGCGTCAAAATTACTCACTTTGATAGTGTCACAAGTGTCGCATTTTCTCACAAGGTCTGATGTCATGTTGCTACGAGATAATGCATAAGTGTCATGTTTCCATATTACCTATGTCGTGCCTATAACGACATGAGAAGGACATTTGAAACACCTCAAACATCTGATTTGGAAGAGGAGAAGTGAGTCAATAGGCTTGCAAACATTTTTCCATATGAAATCACCTCAAAAGCTAAGTTTTTGGAGGGGATCACTCCCCCCTTACACTATCGGCGAAGTCTTGAGCCTCCCACTTACCTTTATGGGGGGCGTTATAAGCTCCCTGGCCGCGCTGAGGAAGTAGCTATATATGCCATTTGACTGGCCTAAATCTTACTAAGGGGCTGCAACATCTGATGGCCTTTGAGGGGAGTGTACCTGATGCAGGAAGTTGTTAAAAGGTACATTTGAGATGAATGGGAAACATATTTTCATTCTTGGAAGGCGGTTGAGCTTGAATCCCTAGTTCAACCATGATCCTAGGGCAGATCCTCAAGCCGAGAGGAGGAAAATCCTCAACTTCCCCAAGGATATATCAAGTGGATTCCAAAGCCTCTCAAAGGCTATATAAGAAAGCTTTCTAATGGTGAAAGGGAATGGAAATGGAGAATTACACCAAAAGCTTATGATCTCATAAGTGGTGTTGGAGCAGAGATGAAGGGGGAAGAGCTGAAGAACCATGAAACTTATGATCTTGGAGAAATACACATTCAGTCAAAGGAGAGTGATCAATGAAACTACTGTCATCCAAGTTGTGGATATTTCAGGTAAGGGTTGACGAAGGGGATTTGACGAAGCTATCGCATTCACATGTACAATTGTAAGAATACTTGTTGTCGTTATTATCATCCAATATGACAGCTTGGCATGTTTCTTTCTGGGACATCAGTTCGGCCATTGCGAATACATTCGTATCGTGGGAAGGACATCAACTGGCGGGATAAAAGATGAGGATAGGAAAGACTACTAGGAATGGGGGTTGGCGATAGTAGAAGACAACCATGTGTGCTTTATAGTTTTGGAACAGAGAGTCAGTGTCCATGTTGTTAAGCATTTTACTGTCTAGAGTTAGAGGTCGAGCTCTTAGAACTGAAATCTACACGTCGCGGGAATTTCTCTAAGCGATTGAGTTAACTAGGATGCTTTCGGATGACTATTTCTTCTCAAAGACACGAAATTCTTGAATCATTCAAAGCCCAATTGTTGCACACATTGGATGACAGATTTGAATGATTTTTATTCTATGGCCTCCTGAGATAGCCTCGAGTGACCTGATGATAGTTTAAGTAGTATTCAAGATTCATTGAATAACATGTAGAAGATATTTCTTATGGAGAGACCCGAGGGATGAATATAATCAAGAAATATATGCTTGGTATGATTTTGAGGACAATTGTGATGATTGGTATATGGATAGTTGTCATTACTAGGATGACAACCACTATATGTTTTATTTGATGAGTCTACTCCACCTTTTGTAGAGAACGTAAATGTAACCACATCGGGGAATAGTTACTAGTGTTAGTCACGCATATTCTCACGATTGGTATTATTCCTTCTAGTTGCTTCACTACGACCCTCTTTCACTATGTGGATGGATCTTCTTATTTGGATCATGATAGGTGTTAGTCTTTGGGGCATCATTTTGAGTTGGTTGTTGGGTTACAAAATATTCCCGGGGAGTTCACATAGCACTTGGACATGGGACAGGGCTTAGAGATGGTGGTTGGACTACTTAAGTATGGTGGATTTCCTTTTCTACATGGGACCTTGGTTCTTCATTCTTCTTCAACATTATGGTCCACAATTATCCATGGGGCCATGGTATATGGTTGTACATCAAAGCGTTGAGGACAATGATGATTTCATAAGGGGATGGAATGTAAGGTAGCTAGAGGTAGTAGGGGGGCGGAGACCATAATGATAGTGGAGGTCATTTAATGTAAGGTGGACTAGGTCCACTATATTATTAAAAGGCCCACTATGGTAGTTAGATATAATAGAATGGGTAATTAGATATAATAAATGTAAGAGGACTTCTTAGAAGGTTCTACCTCTAGAATTCCTCCTCTAGAATGTTCTTAGGTGATGGTAGAGACATATATAAAGGGGTTCAAACAGTATTAATGAGATATGAGAGAGAGAAATATTGTATTTGGAGCTGATGGTTCAATAGGAGGATGCCCCTCGAGAGGCGAGTGAACAAGAGGATACCATGTGGGATCCATTGTGTGGTGTTTCCCTACCTCAAGGGTTTGTTAATAATAAAGTGTGGTTTTATTCTATCTTGCTTTTCTGGATCTAGCGTATTAGGTATTTGTTTCTATCTTGCTTTCTGGATCTATTGTGTATTCAGTATTTGTGGTGATTATATTTGTAGATCTATCTTGGTTCTTAACAACTCCAGTAGATGCCACTTGGGAACCAACTATTATTCTGCAGCAATTACCTCATCTCAATCCTTAAGGACAATGTTGTTTTTAAGGGGTAGGACATGTTAGGGTCCTAACCCCTCACATAGGTAGAATAATATATTTCCATGTAATAAAGGTCAATATTAATAATTCCTAGAAATAAGGAAGAACAAGTTCAACGTAAGAAGACCTAATAAAATCTTCCGGTTCCAGAAGGATCTTCCTCTAGATTGTTCTTTTGATAGACATATTTAGTATAAATAGGACTCAAGTGTATGAGAAGTTTTGTCTTGGATATTATTGTAATAGAGATTTGCTTTGCTGGAGTTTTCACCTCAAAGAGGCAAGTGAACATTGCTCTCAGTAATCAAGTGCTCTTTCTGGTGTTATTCTAGTATCATTTTGGCATTATTGTGGTGTTGTTCTAGTTATATTGTTGTTCATCTGCCATTTCTAGCTATTTATTCCTATTTTGCATACTTTATATATATGGAATATTACATAAAACCCATCACATGGAGGTCTTAATATAATCTATCATCATGTGAAAGTTTCTATCATGTTCCCTAGACAAATTGGTCAAGAAAACTGATCATTTGAAGGTCGAAAAACCACTTTTTACCTTGCTTTTTTTTACCATTTTTTATGACTAACGCCCCCATGCCCATACATAGGGTGTCTCATTCCCTTGGTGAAACTCCATGCTTAATTGTAGGAGAGTGTCAATGACACTTTGAGTTAATCCTTTGGGGAGTGTCAGTTTGGTTACAACCAATTCCACCTTTTTTAGAGGGAAGGTTCTAGGAGATTGGAGTTTGTTTTGGTCAAAGGGATTCGAGTCCTATATATCTACTTTTTTTTATTATTATTATGTTCGGGAAATCGACAACTTGCGGTTCTCATACTCACATGAAATGTGGTCGATACCCTTCCTCTACCCATATACCCCCAAGTGCGCCACACATCTCGCAAGCATGGAACACAAATAAAGCAGGGTGAGAATCGAACTTGAGACCTCCTTTACACAATTCCTTCCATTTACATGACACATGCCAATCGGTTTACACCCATGAGGGCATCCTATATATCTACTTGATCCTAAGATGAATATCCTAATTAGTTCATCCATATCCTCAACCATAATCCTAAAATACTTCATGTAGGTTGAGCCTTAATTTTCTATTTGAGGCCACTCAAGGGTAAAAGAGGAAGTTATGAAGAGTATAAAACATTTATTCTTATGACATTCAGAGATAGTTTAGTAGAATTATGGAAGCGAACAAAAAGGGGATATATAGGAGGAGCACCATTGGAGGAATCATTCTCAACATCAAGTGATTGCAAATCTTTTCCTTTGTTTCTCATGAATATAAGCTTGACCTATTCACATACTTCTATCTCATTTAGTTTACATGTGAATGTTTATGCTTGTTTCATTTAGTTAGATTTTATTTCATATAACTTTGTGCGAGTAGTAGAAGAGGACGATTGTTCTGTCTAAGTGCAAGGAGATCGTGCTCGATCTAGGACTAGATCCAATGTTGGATCAACAAGGAGCGGTGAGGACAAACTTCGTAAAAGTTGCACTCTTATTTCCTTTTCCTTCTTCTCATTTTCATGTGTGAATAGACAGAATCAAGGGATGTTAGTGTCCACTTTATCTATTCTATCTTAGCTGAAGAAAAATTGGCTAAGGGGAGCTTAATTTGTCCATAGGGTAATATTTCTCACAAAAAGGGCCCTGTTGAGCAGTTTTACACCAGCAATTTGGACCACCTACAGTGTCGAGCATGTGATGGAAATTTCTTAAATGCATTGGATCATGCATTTTTGAAATTATATAGTGATATGAACACTACTATTAAGCATGACATGCTCACATATCCATATAACAAAATTAATTCTACCAAAAAATAGATATGTGATGATGCAAATGAAGATTTTCATTATGAGAAGCAGGGTAAGATCTAAAACCCTTGGGAGTTGAAGGTTTTGGCCCTCTACAAAGTATGTCATATGATGATATATTAGTTGTTTCAAGGGACCAAACATATGGAAAATATTTCAGGTTTGTGAGTGTGTTAGTATCTAAAAATACTTTTGATGACAAAAAGGTGGGAAACCCTTCCTCTAATCCTATTTGGATAGAGCATGACATTGATGAAAAATTTGAACTAAATTTTGATGTTGCTAATAGAGTTGAAGATTTTTATGTTTCTATGGAAGATCTACTTTGTAAAGTGCAAAATGAAAAATCACTTCCTTTTACCAAAACTGAGCATTTTGAAGACAATACTACCTACATTTTTGTTGAATATGATTGTTTTCATTACTTTGCAAGCAAGAAGGTTGCAAGTTTAAAGGTTTTTTACCGTAAAAAAATTTCTTCCCTGCAAAATGCCCATGGCATCATCAACATAAATGAACATATCCCCACTCTAAAAGATAAGAAGAGACCTTATATACATTTTATAGTGTTCTTAGAAGAAAATAGGCCATGGTGGTCTAAGTGTGATGGTCATGACCTCATGGAAACTGAAATCACAGAAGTGCAATGACCTTTGAAAATTGAAAAAAAATGTCTTTATTCCCATAAGTATGTGGATGAAGGAACCATTTACATGCAATACAATTGTCATCAGTCTTAGATCATATATTTTCATGTCCACCTTAAATTTATGAAAATGAGGTTGACTGTAATAAAAAGGATCCTAGGGATATTTTTTTGCAGGTCGACATCATGAAGTGTAAACATAGAAAACTTGTGTAGGCACTCATCCAGAGGATAGATCCAGTGGCCCTGTTGATTTGGTGCATGGATTTCCTCACCTCATAAATGAATGAGATTACCCATGAAATTATGACTTGGACCTTCAACATACATAATCAGGCTCATGTCTTGGTTTCTCTCCCACTATGCAAAGGTATGGTAAAAAAATTTCAAAGTAGGTTGTGATTTTAATTCTCTAATAGTAAGACACTGAGACATAGAAAACTCCTCATCCCAACACATTTTAACATGATGAAAAGGATCATAGATCTAAAACTATAATATTTTATCACTAGGAGGTCCATTCTACTACTTAGGTAAATAAGACATGGCTAATTGAACTAAATGTTGCTAATTTTCATTGATATTTCACTAAAAAAAGAACATAACAAAATTTGTGCAATTATTTTTTATTTTTGTAAGTGACTTTAAATTATCAATAGGGTGAAACATTAAATAATCATTAGGATGCATTTACTGACCTGGTTTTATTGACACCTTCTTGTTTTCTTCCTTCTCTGACCTCATGCGCTAGAAGCTCTTGCGGATAGTGAAAATTTGGACAGGGATTGATCTCATGGATGAAACAATTACAGGGATGGAGCTTGCAGATGGAAGAATGGCAGGGTCAGTTCTCACAAATGAAATAATGATAGGGATCGAAACTATTTAATGGTAACATGGACCGATATATATAAAACAATTTTTAGATGAAAACCTATTTTCGGTCGAAAAATGTTTTTGTCCAAAAATCTTGTTTTCAAAAAAAAATGTTCGATGAACTGAAAAAGGTTTCAACCGAAAACTTCTTTGTTGGAAAAAATAATCTGAAAAACACATCAGGTGCACGAGGCGTTGTTAGATTCAACTTTCAGCCAAAAAAACAATGCATGAGTCTCCATTAGATTTAACTTTCAGCCAAAATATGTTTTTGGTTGAAAGTTAGTGTCAATTATTGAGACGACCAATTTAAAACATTCGGCCAAAAAATTGAGATTATCAATTTACCCTTCCCAATTCTTGCAAAAGTGTTACCCAACTTCATGATTTCACTCGACATCAAACCAAAAAATATACCATTTAAAGTGTATTTTTGGAATATAAATGGGATATGGGAACGCATAGGAGTGTTTGTGTAGTAGGGATGGGCATTAGGCCTTAACCATAATCAACGAAGGAAAACAAGGGCCTTAAACCATAAAGGATATATAATTCTCACCTTCCATGAACATGACCTAAACATATAACACAATCCTTTTAGAAGTGATATTTGGCGTGCAAGTGGAATATGGGTAGTATTATGAAGTCTTATGCATTAGGGATGGATGCGTTAAGGATTTTACCATGGCAGAGGGAGGAAAATAAGGATCTTGTGTCATTGACGAATCCTTTGGGGATCAAGGTCCACACACAATGCCATAAACCACATAGCATGTCATCTGTAGGGAATCATTGTACTTCAAGTGAGATATGGGTATCGTTATGATGTTTTGTGCATTAGGGATGGATTGGAAGGCATTATTCATGGTTGGGGGAGAAAAATAGGGAGTTAGACCCAAAAAACAATTATTGGGATCATGGGCCATGATTAAGGGCTTCAAATACAATAGGATCCCTCTAAAAGGGACATTTAATATACAATTTTGATAGGGATTCCACTAGGAATCTTTTCATAGTAGGGGTGGGTCTTTAGGACATAACCATGATTGGAGGAGGAAAATAAGGAACTTAATCCCTAAATAATACTATGTATTATGGTACATGAAATATTCCTCAAATAACCACAAAAAAACTATAGAAAGTATATTTTTCCTTGACTATGATATATATACCAATAGGAGGTTTTACATACAAGATATGGCTCTTGGGCCTTTGGCCAAAATGAAGCTTTTGAGGCCTTTGTCCCTGAACTAGTTCTCGAAATACCATATAGACCAATATCATTGGATTATTGGTTATATATAGACATCATTTAGATGTTTTTCAATCTAGGGAATGACTTAAGGGCCTCGACCATGTTTGACAATGGGAAATATGGGTCGCATCATCTAAATTAGTCTTATAGGGATCATAATATTTGGCCTCTAAAGGATATATGGGAACCATTATAGTTTTTTATAAACAATATATGCATTTAAATACCTTGAACATGGTCATGGGAGAAAACAAAGGGTCTTGGGACCTAAGTGAATCCTTTAGGGCTCATGATCCATGAATGGGTCCTTGAACTACTATGGAGGCCACTTAAATGAGATATTTTCCCTTTTCTATGCATATGGGTGTCATTAGAAGGTTTTGTGCACCAAGCATGGTCTCAATGTGTTCACCATGAATATGTATTCAACGCAAAACATGGTCCCTCTAAAGTGTATACCTTATATTTGAGTGTGATATGGGAACCTATAGATTATTTTTCATAGTAGGGATGGATCATGGGGTCTTGACCATGGTCATGAATTAAAATGAAGTGATATATGAACTAAATGAATATTGCAATGATCATGGGAGAAAATAAGGTCTTGAATCATTACACACTTTCTTTAGAGGTATCCTTTAATAATAGTGTGATACATATTCCATTAGGATATTTTTTTCACCAGGGATGAGTCTCAAATCCTTATCCATGGTCATATGGGAAGCATTAGAAGTTTTTCCACACTAGATGGTTCTTAATACGTTTCCCATGGTCCAAGGATAAAAACAAATTTCTTAGGGTATAAAATATTATTTTATTCTTCATAGCCCATGCATAAGATATGAAACCACCATAGAAGCCCTAAAAAATGAATCTTTAGCCACATATATAATATGGATACTAGAATAATGTCTAGACTACTAGGGATCGGTATTAGGGACATAACCATGGTCCAAGGACAACACTAGCATCTTAGGGATATCCATGTAATTTTTTCTTAAAAAATGAATATAATATAATGTTTACAGGATTAAACTATGATAAGGTAGGAGGATTTTACAATAAGAAAATAGAGTCTCAATGTCTTAATTTTCCTATGTTCTATGCAAGGAGAAGGTGAATATTAAGTGGTTTGGATGCTAACGAATTTTCATTACTTGGATTGATTTCATGGAATATAGATGTAGGGCATATGACCCCGAGCCCTAAAAATATATTTTAATCCCTAGTGGTTGTCCTTGGACCATGGTGAGGGATTTGATACTAATTTGTTGTGTTTCTGACCTATTAATGGAATCCATATTATACTTGTGAGGTAAATATTCCATTTTTTAGGACTTGTGTGGTGATTTTATACCCTATTCATGGTTTAGGAGTAATAATACAATCTGTTAGTACCTAAGGCATTGTTTTTTATCCTTTGACCATGGGCTATGTCCCAAGAACCATCTAGTGTTGAAAACCTCATAATGGTTCCCATATGACCACTGCCAACACCTTAATATCCATCCCTAGAGAAAACAATCACTTAATAGCATATATATCCTAGTTGGTGACTAAATATACCCTCTATATGACATGTCTAGTGGTTAAAGACCTCCTTTTGTCCCATGATTCCTAGAAACTTGATTTAGGTCACATGGACATTTTTCCACACTTAACCATATTCAAGATATGAATAACCATACCTATTATGAAAAAACTTCTATAGGCACTCATATCCCACTCAGACATCAAATATTCCTTTTAAAGGGACTATGTGGTTATTTGAGGCAACATTCATGTACCAAATAATTAAAATATTTATGTATAAACTGAGGTCTTTTATTTAATCACCTAACCATGGTCAAGACTCAAAGATGCATCCTTTTTATGAAAAACCTCATAATGGAACCCATATCCCAACCAAAGGCCAAACATCATCTCTAAAGGTACACTATAGTGGTTAAAGGACTCACTAATAATGAGTGAGCCTTAGAAGACTCATTTAGATCCTAAGACCATTTATTTTCTCACACAACCATGGTCAAGGTTGTTGTTGGAACCTTAGGTTCTAATGGTTCATCAAAATTCCATCGAAATCAGTCGGTTAGGTAGTCGAGAAACATATGGACACATTTGGACTAGTGATCGACTGAATATATACATCAGTTGGTTGAGTAGCCGAAAATCCTATCAATCGGACAATCAACCAATAGTTGAAGACAATCAGTCAGTGGATCGACCAACTGAGCAATTGAATACAAGTTCTATGCATGGATGGTCGGGTTAAGCATCCTTATTGAGTCGACTAGAGAACATAGATTTTATGGATTCAACTCTAACCATTAATGGTTATATGTGGACAAGATATTCCTAATTCCAAGGAAGTTGGTTAGATATTGAAGCTATAAATAGTAGAGTCTGTGGGTGTTGGCTTAACATGAACTACTCTTCCCTACTTCCTGCATTATTGACCCAGGGTTCATATCTTTCAGGGTACCAAAAAAGCCAAAAACTATCGACCCTTATGGTAAATAGAAGGCAACGCATCACATAGAATGCACTGTGCAGTCTCACCTGAGATAGATTTAAATGGGTGGATGTAAGACTTAGGTGTTTACAACCTACGATTGAGTATGAGATATGGGATCTGCGTTCTGAGCCATTTATTCTAACTTGTGTTACAAACTACTATTATTCTCTTTTATATTTTGATCTTCGTGGTATATTTTTGTTATATCCCAACAACAATTAACGAAGCAATATAATAACTCATTCATTCATTACACACAACGCTTAACTAATAAAAGTATGACAAAGATATGCATGCATTCATCACATTACACAAGTATCACCGTGGCTCACCCCCTCCCGAGCTACGTCCACAAAGATTTGGCTCTTGGCTCTCTTATTATGGTAGTTCTTCAATATCACATCGTGCACTTACAATTCTCCTCGTATGGGTAAGATCTATATGAGGCAAACTAGACCACACCAAGATCCTCGGCCTGTGATCTAATCCTCAATATCTACCTTCCCTGCTCCTCTCTAGCTCAATCACTTTACAAAAGGGGTTCTCTAATAAAAAACATTATATAAAAACAATTGAACCTTCATAGGTAGTGAACTGAACCTAACTAAACTCTTTTATGATACCTTTGTATCTATATTTATATCTATCGGGCTCTTCATCCATTTACCCAAAACCTTACAAAAACCCTAACCCTAATGTCTTTAGGTCTTCCTTCTCTGCATGCGTGATTTTCTTCCTTCCAGCTATCACCTCCTCCTGGCATGTGCACATGTTGTGCTTCTTTCCAGTTGTCTCTTTCCTCTTGCATGCTTTATTTCCCACGATTTCTCTTCCAGATGTCATTCTTCTTTGTGAACTCTTTCTTTCCCACTTTGTCCTGCTACCAACAGGCCCCCAGCACTGACATGTGACTCCTCCTGAGTCACCTAATCTTTCTAAGCTACCTCTATCTCCTCGGTTATCATATGGAAATTTTCCCTCAACTCTGTTTCTTTTGTCAGTGCCTCTGCGGTCCTCTTCGTAATGGTATCCACTACCTCAACTACCAATTTGTCACTGAGTAATCCTACACATTCTACCTGTGTCTATGCCATCTATGCTTGTAGCTACTTATGCCTATGCGAGTACTTCTGCTACCCGTTCCTGTAATGGTTCTATTTGAGCCTGACACTCCTACTTATGTGTTTGCGCAGTGATAAGTTCTTCTTGCATCTTCTTTAGCTATTGCATCCCCTTGATGTGTTCTGGGATTGGTATCGTCTTTTTCCTCTGTTTGAGTTCTTGGATCGCTACATTGATCCTTTCCTCTTCCTCATCCCAACATTGAACTTGTGGATCCTCTAGTCTTGTCCAAAGTTGCGTTGCTTTCTCGAGCAAGTAAGCTATCGTGCTAACCTGTTTCGCCATCTCTTGTAGTTGCGTTGTTTTTGTATGCCTCCTATGCTCCATTACTACCAGTGGATTTGTTGGTGTCAGTTGTTCTCAAAGATCCTCGATCTCCTTCTGGTATCAAGAAATTTTATGCGCAATCTGGTCGATCTTTTCTGCGACAGGGAGTTCATTTCCTTGAGCAGTGCTTGGAAGTTTCCCAAAAATTTCTCCCACTCTGCATTCCAATTCGTTTCTTCGTTATGTCTCCTTTTGAATTTTGGATTTGGCCTCATCATACTCTTTTTCCAGTGCTTCCGGCTGCTTTTTTTCTTTCTATAGCTCAACTAAGTTTTTATGTGCTCGAGACTGCATCTCGTGGTCGATGCTAACTTGCAATTTGTACAATGCCCTTGATGGAATCCTTGTCAAGACCAATTGGATGTGGTCCAAATCCTTCAGTGGTTTCTGTCCCACTATTTCATCCATTCGTAACATGCTCAGTTTTATGTATACCGTTGTGTGTGCGTGTGGCATTGGGAGGGTTAGGTATCATTCTTATATATATACTCTTTCGTTGGTTTTTGTTGTCCATGGCTCCATGCCTCTGCTGCTACTTGCTCTCTAGGCCTCCCTGAGTGTCCTGCGGAGCTTTCCCATTTCTGCCATCTCTTTTTTAAGTTTGTCCCTGTGATGTTCTGGGTGATCGAAGTCTTCTTCTAGACAATATTGGACCATTCTTGCGATCATTTCTCCATCGTCCTCCATGATCGTGTAGTCCAGTGATGCTCGTTTCACCTTTGATTTCTTGCGCGCTCCTTCTGCCTATAAAGATGGTCTCTTAGTTCCCTCTGGTTCATGTGTGTTTGGATTTAGGGCCATATCCTATGCTCTCTTAGCTTGCTTTGGATGTTCGTTGGTCTCTTTCTTCCCCTTTTGGGTCCTTATCGGCTTTGCCCCTTTGTTTGCTTGAGTTGGCCTGTTTTGTCCCATCCTTGGTTTCTTGGGCATTGGGTTTTGCAGAGGATGTGTTTCCACTGGCGCTGCTTCTCCTTCTATGGGTCCTTTCGGTACTTCCCGGGGAATGGATGGGATCCTCCATGCATCAGGCCATTCACCGATGACTATGTCTATATCACCTTCTATGATACAGTAGCACATCGATACCCATTATTTATCTGGATCCTATCTTGGTTGTATCCACATGGCTTGACGTGTATCCCAAAAGTTAGCGATGTCCCCATATCACGTGACAACCTATGGTGTTATTCTCCATGATCGGCTAATAGCTTCATGTATGTCCTGTAGGTATGCTTCAAAGATTATTCCATTTTTCCTCTTATGCCTGGCATGTGGCCTATATATTAGTAATAGATATCTCGCTCCCGCTGGTTGTGGTCTAGTAGCAAAAACTACATACTCTGGTTCCCGCCATCCCATGAATGTTATGAGGGTGAGTATCCATGAGTAATGGAATTTTGTATCGAGGTCCCTCGAATCCTTGCAGTCTACTTGGAACAAGTTTAATAAATAAGGCACCCAGCTCACGAAGGTGCCTTCTATGCACCGATTTGCAACTACAATGACTCTTGTTGGTACTTCATCTTTGCGACATTTTCTTAATAGTTTATAGGATAATATCTTGTGCCCAATTGTGTTGCTACATTTTTTATCCATTTGATTATAATGCCTCTTGTCCCCCTGGCGATACCATATTTCTTCTCCATTTACTCTGTTAACACTTTCTCCTTGGATTTATCGTCCAGAATCAACGCGGGATCCATACCCCAGCTAGGTAGTCCTATTATCTATGTGATAATATCAACAGTGATGGGGACGAGTCTGTCTAGCCATATATCCCCTCTGTGCATGACTGCTAATAGTTGTTTAATGCATGTTGTCATGTACTAGCCTCTACCAAAATGAAGAAGTTTCAGCAACCCTAAAATGTTTGTTTTGTCCAGTCCCACTGCCCACTGATGTGGTTGGATGATCATTTCCAAGTTGGTTTACCACTATGTTCTGCATAAAAACCCTCGGCACAAGTTCCTGGTACTTTGTTTCGTCTGATACGTCATGGTCAGAATACTTGAGCTTCCTAATGTGACCTAGTAGCTGCAGCTCCACCTGTACTCCCTCTGGTATGTGTGGTAACACAATTGTTGTTGTTGGTTTCTTTCGAGATGAGATCGGTATCAAAACTTTGTCTTCCTATGGTGGTGGTTGGTACAAGGTTCCAACAATTCCTGGTGGCTGCCCTGTAAGACATTCTGGCCAAGATGAGGTAGTTAACGTGGTCTCTTCTGTTGGTTGGCCTAGGCTGGGTACCTGCGACTCGTCTAGTTTCCCTTATGATCCTTAATTCTGTGTTGTTATGTTACCTTCTATGGCTGGTCCAGTGATTTCTAGTTGCACTTCCTGTTGGGTTTCCACTTCTTCATTTTGCGGTTTCTACGCCACTGTTGGCGTGTCCTCTTTCAGGTATTCTACTTGTGGTTGTTGAATCGCTTCCAATATCAGTGTATAATTCACTGGTGGTATCTCTGGGGATGGGATCTCATCGATATCAATGATCTTTGGCTACTGCTGCTCATTTTCTTCCATCGGTCCTCGTGACATAGTTTGAACTCTGGTCGGTTTGGCTGTCTGGCCTGGTTCAACAGATTTCGGTGGTGCCATACTGGTGAGTGTCAAACGTTTGCTGAGTTTGAAGGATTGCAGTGAGATTTGTGGTCTCTCTCTGTTCATTCAAGCTATTGTTTCTCTCTCTCTATTCTCCTTTCACGAATAGACAAGTTGCTTCCGTGCTCGCATGTTGTATGGGCTTGTCCTGAAGCTTATTGAGGATGATTCCTCCATGATGTGATTAATGCACTATAACTGTGGGTTCAATGCATATGCAGCAATTTCGTACTTTCCATTATGCTTACATTTATGTATCCAGTTGGCGTGTTTAATGTGATGTTTCGTTAGTCCTTGTCGTGCCTTAATTCTGCTTAGTGTTGTCCTATCATCCTATTTTTTTTGAATTTCCTTTTCCCGCTCATTTTTCTTTGGCATGAAACGATTTTTCTTGCCTTTACTATATTCATGTTTCGAGCATCCTGTGGATTTTTTTTCTCTGTCTTATTTTATTTATTTTTACTGCGCGGTGGGTGGTTGACTGTCCTTATACAACTTCAGTTGGCTCCCGGTGATCATTCCTATGAGGTTTGTGCCTGCTAAATCTCTTAATTGTACAGCTCTGCCATATGTTACATATTTGACCTCATATGGTCCTAACTAATGCATTCTCAACTTTCCTGGGTGTTGAAACGCTTTGTTGTCATAGAGAAATATTAGATCTCCTTCCTTGAAAGTATTCTTCTTAATGTGTCAATTGTGCCATGCTTTGTCTCTGGACTTCTACACTTGTTGATGGAATCCTACCCGGATTCAATCTTCTTCCATTGCTAACAGCTGGTTCAGTCTTTCCTGTAGTGCTTCGTGTTCTGTCATTTGTGTGATAGTTTCTACGCTTAAGCTCGATACTAAAAATTCTAATGGAACTACCACTTCTTGGCCATAGATGAGTTTGAATGGTGTGTGTCTATCGATTTCTTTCATGTCATCCTATACGCCCATAATACTGCTGGTACTTTGAATTCCCAATCGTCTTTGTTGACATTGCAGATCTTTGTTAGTGCATTCTCTAGAATTTTGTTAAAGGCTTCTACTGTGTCATTCGCCTATGGATGATACACTGTGCTTTTCTGGTGGTGAACTTCAAATTCTTTGAGCATCATGCGGATGGTGCTATTTATGAAATGCATGCCTTGTTCACTCATCAAAACTCTTGGACACCCAAACTTGGTGATTAATTGTTCAAATAAGAAGTGTGCAACTATCTCTGTGTTGCAGTCTTTTACAGGTGTAGCTTTCGTCCACCTTGTTATGTATTCCGTTGCGGTGATGATGTATCTTTCCCCTGTTCTTTTGGCTGGTGGGCTAATTGGTCCCACAAAGTTGATTTCCCATTTATCAAATGTATGTAATGTCACTTGCGGTCTTAACAACATATCGTCCCTTCTGTTGGGTTTTCCTACCTGTTGAAAAACATTGCATCCCTGACAGTACTCTTTCGAGTCTCTATGAATCGTTGGCCACCATAATATTGCATGGAGTACCTTCTACATTGCAAATTTTCCTGCATAGTATCCTCCTACCAATCCCTCGTGGGATTTTGCTAAAATTATTGGTCATTTGTTCTCTAACATGTACCTTCGTAAAATTATATCTGTGCACATTTTATATAGATATCCCACGATCAGTGATGCAGTTGCGCCACCCATGCCACATCCGCTCCCACAGGACCTTCTCTTCCTTCGGCCCGAAGAGCTGAAACACTCTTCAATCCCTTATCAAGACTTTCCAACACCCACAGGACTCTCCTTATGATCTCCCTTATCTTATCGGGAAATCAGACCTCGCATGATCGCGGGTCTCGTGGTCACGAATTCTTGTTTCTTGAATCCTCGAAACCCGATGGGTAATGACCCATGCTTTCCTGTTCCTATCGGGAATTCTCCCGTTAGGAAATCGGCACTCGCGCTATCGTAGACAACTTGCCTCGCAAATCCCCGACTCCCGATGACCTATCAGTCAACGCTGACCTTATCCAAATTTATCGGGATCTTGGCTCTATCGCGACTTCGTTACTCGCGACTTCCTACACTCGGTTTTCCAACTCCCGAGTCCCGATGCGGCGAAACGCCGATCCTCTCCTATCGCGCTTTCACAACCTCGCGTCCTCGCAACCCTTGATGCAATTCCTGGCAGCTCCAACTCACGAACCTCTGAGTTCACGATATGTTGATGCCACTTGGCATTGGCTCCCTACGAGGGTTGACCTTCCGACACCTGTCCTCCACTACGATCCTTAACCCCGTCAGGAAATCGCGTATCGGGATATCGCGATTCACGTTGTCATGTGCACGGGACTTTCAATTCCCCGATCCCCGACTCTGCGGGATCTACTGACTTGTGTCCCTACTTTTGGACGACTCTGATCCTACCGGGAAATCGTGGATCATGATTCCTACATGCAAGAGTTTCTTGCCTCCGGAAACTCCGATGCTCCAAATGCCGACTCTTCAGGATCTCTTGCCATGTGTCCTCGCTAATGGATGGTTCAAAGCTCCCATCGGGATATTGCGGATCGCGATTCCAACATGCGAGAGTTATATGTCTTCGAAAACCCCAATTCTCTGATGAACTAAACCCTAGCTCTTCGCTTAATGTATGACGCGTGTCCTGTTGAGATCAACAGCTAGGATCCTTTCTCGAGGTTTTGAGACTCACAAGGTCTCAATTCTTTGGCTTAACAAAACCCCGATGAATCTAATATCCCGATGACTCCTCCGGGACTCCTCCTCTACTCACTAGGACTTAAACCTTACGCAACCTTCCGATATCTAACAACTGACGAGATTTCTTCGATCTTCTCTGTAAGATCCTGACCGTCCACTTCTTTCCCAGCTATCTTCTATGAACGCTGGTCCTTCTTCACGTAACTTGGCAGCAGCTATTCGATCACTTTATGTATAGAACCTCGGTGTTTCTCCTTGATCTATTTGGAAGCCTTATCCTTCCTGATCTTTTCTCGATTGCTCACAACTTCAAATGGGTTCTTTGCACGCACTCCTTGCGGCAGTTCTCAACCACTTCTAAGTGTTGAGTTCTCTTGACCCTGTGCACACTTGCAGTAGTAGTCCTTCGATACTTCGCTCAGTTTCACGACTGAGACTCTCCTCAACCTGCGCACTCCTTGCATAGATTTAGCAACCCCCTCTCACTTATGAGTGAATGAGAACAAGAGTTTAAATCCTTGAGCCTTCTATCAACGCATTCCTTGCGGACAACTTCGACTGCACTCCTTGCAGGAATCCTTGCTCAGAAAGAGAAACAATTGTAACTCACTTCACTCCCTCTCAGATTTCAATCTCAGCACATGAAATCATACACTCAGCATAATAGCAAATGCATAACAAGCATTAATTCTCATAAGTAGAGCATTCAACACACATACACAAAGAATAACACAACAGCCATGAGTCTGAATCAACTTCTCTTATTAATTCAAGATCTGTACATGGATGTCTCCTACAATCCTCTGCTATTCTCCTATGATCTCGACTCTTCTTTTTCCTGCTAATGTTACAATGATACAATGAGGGTGTCTATATCCCATTTCCCTCCTTCTTCTACAACTGTCTAATCTAAAATATTCAATTCTACGTACTTACATTTACTACTTATAAATGCCTCTGTCTATCTCAGACAAGAGCATATGGCTCGAGATCTGATTACATTTTACCAAGGCGCCTTCATTAAATGATCTCATTTATGTTTGCGCATCAGCTTCAGGGAAAATTTAAAAATTCAAAAACTTTTGTTGGACGTCTTCCAGTTGTCTTCTACTTCCACGTTGTTTTTTCTTGTCGTGGGGGATGCTCCTGCATGATACTCCTCGGCTTGTAAACTTTCATGCGCTCCTGTCCATGAGCTCCTGCATGGTCTATCCATACTTCAAAATTTATGCTTCAGTCTCCCAGTTGGCATCTTCAACTGGGTGTCCCTTCCACTTGACCAAATATTCAAAATATTCTTTCCTCCTGGTTTTCTTACCCACTCTTTTATTCAGTATCTGCTCCATCTGTGTTTTTTTTGCAAATGGCGTCTGCTTCTGCCACTGTAACTCTGGTTGATCATCACCTTCTGCTCCTTCTTCATCATCTTTATATGGATATA
>SNQJ01S0062449.1:0-14848 GCA_010110895.2 Picea sitchensis
TTGATATATGTTGCTGATATGTGCTCACATATAAATGGTTATAAATGACAACAATGGGTAATGAATAAATGTTGAATGTTAATTGATGAGTTTTTGTGCAAGAGGGAATTTTTGGGAAAAAGAACCCCACACTCATTCACCCCCCCCTCTAAGTGTGGTAGGTGTGTCCAACACTAGGGAACCAAATCTACGCACAGATCTTTCTCTTTTATGAAGTTCCCATCAATCACAGTTTCATGTCCTGGCAACGAAACCATTTGTTGTCACAGAGGAAGACCTAGGGTTCAACACTTACAACAACACACCAACAAAACCCTAACTACCGACCCTTTCGATAACACCTACGAAGCAAATGAAGTCTCACCTGAGGTAGAGGCAGGGGTGGTTGTAGGACTCAAATGTCTGCAACCTTAGTTGTGACACTGATCTGTGATTGTAACACCTTAACAAAGAACTTAGTAGTTATAGTTAATTAATATTCAGTCTTAGTTTATAGCGCAACTAAACCCTAATAATAGATCAGCGTAGTATTCACATAGATCGGATATATTCAAGCACTAACCACATCAACATACATTAGATCTAACATTCATTCACATTATTCAGCACTAAGCTATCATATTAGATTCTTCTAAGCATATAACAATGCACGAAGCATTTAATCACATAAAAAAGAGAACAACCATAAAGCACAAAGCAACTGCAACGTAGGATATACGTGATTCACCCCCACCCTGTGCCTACGTCCACCAACTCTTCTTCTTTATTTCTTTCTGTCAATCTTATACATGAACAAAGACATGATATCTTACTCCATAGAGGATAGGAGATCTGCGCACACTCCGCTAGATCCTCCTTCCCCTAGTTACAACACAAATCCTCTTCGCAGTCTCTTACAATTACTTGCACTTAGCCTTGCAAATCTGACACAGTATGCACAAATCACTTACAATCATCGCTTGCACTTAGCATAGCACCCAAAATCTCCTCTCCAACCTTCTCTTACATCACCTAGAATTCTATTTATACATTACAAAGAGGGCCTAAACATGGGTAAAACCATAGGCCAACATCCCCATACCCATTACATAAGCCCAAAACCCAAAAATATCTAAAAAGAGGCCAATATCGCATGATCTCCGCTTCGAATTGCGCTCCTTCTCTGACAGCATGTCGAAGTCCCAAAAATAGGTCAAACATGACCAAGGATCCTCAAAACTTGGTCAAGGGACAACAATAGTTGCCACATCTCTTCTCAGATATTATCTACCACCATTCGAGCAAGATTGTTTCATTCTACATTTTATAGTTTTAGTAGATTTATTTATCGAATAGAAGTTAAGTTTCACTTTTTCTCTGTTATTGTTCACTGTATGTTTATTTTAATGTTATAGATCTATGTTTCATTTCATTTCTCTCATAAATTTGTATCAATGGTATCATAGTGGTATGCTCTTTATTTTTTTCTTTGTGTATGTCCCCAATAAGGTCAAGGTATAAGCAATTGGGACTTGGACTAGTTGATCCTTTACAAGATCGACCTCTCCAAACTAGACGACTTCCCATGGGGGAAGAAAAGAGAGATGATGGTGCGAGAGATCTCGTGTGGTGGATTGATGTTTTGGTAATGTATTTGAGCCACATAAGCTTCATTTAGGATCCTAAGGCTTTGATTTCATCCACATATGATGAAAAATTAAAAAAATGGATATCAAGACAAAATTTTGTAGAAAAATTACAAAATACATTTTTCTTGTCAAAATACTTTTTTATGTTCTTTAAAAAATAAAAGACTATCAAAAGATAAAAAGTTCACTAAAGCAGCATTGTATAGCTCTTCAATATGTTTCCAATGGTCCAAAGAATTAAAAAAATGGATGTCTGGGTAAACAATTATGGCACATTTAGATGTATTGTAATGGGACATTACTAACATGATGGACTCCTAATTACTTGGTTTTTCCTCCTTATTTTTGTATGAAACCCTATAAATCTTATAGTGTGCACACAAATTCAACCCTTAAAGAGTCTCATATAAGAAACGAATCATTGTAAGTCCACCATCCAAAGAATCCTCAGATGTTAAATATTCCTCATAATTATGACAGTACAAATGGTGGTCATGTCACCAAGAGTCAAAAATCTCTAAGAGTACAAAAATTATCTAGGCCTCTTTCCCATTTGAATGGTCAAATTATCCCTTTAAAATTAAAAGGTGTTGGTCTCAATGCAAATTCTTCCAAGCAACCTTATTTCACTATATAAAAATTCATTAAAAAATGGTCAACATATGGTGCCTAGCCTGCATTTAGTCTATTTCTCTCTATAAGAGAGGTCACATTAATACCTTTGTATAGACATCATTATAAATGAAATGACCATGGCTTATTGGTATGATACAAATAATTTATGTCTCGCTATAGTATGTTCTTGAATTCCTCAGGAAATTAAATGATTATGTATGTGTGGATGATGACCCACACATACATGGGAACATTGTAGGATTCATTATAATCTTAAGGAAGTCACACAAACATGCAAATCATATATTTTTCGAAAAAATTAATGAGAAGGAAAGGTTCATGTATAGGATGGTTACATGTTTGTGTTTGCAATTCAAAAATTGTTAGTTGGAAGCGGGTTGTTCGTGGACTATAATTTCAACTCTTTTTAAAATGCTTGTTTTTTATATCATTGTGTCCAGTATTCTTTTGGATATTTGTTTAAATTAGTTATTGCATTGAATTTATTTTTATGTGTTGATGTGGGTTTTATAAGTACAATGTATGTTTATTCATATGGTATCACATTTTACAATAATATCCATAATGTGTATTTTTAATATGATAGAAGTGACGATGGACATGTTATTACACATTTTTCTTTCCATCTTGAAGAGATAGAAGGGAATATAGGGAAATGGTTTCCTATGAATAGTACAATGATCTAAATCCATAGAAAGAAAATAATTGGCCTCTTATGGTAATATGGGTGGTCCTGGATGTTTTGCACACAAGGAATGGCTCTTGGGGATTTCACCATTATAGGAGTGGGAGTTGTGGGGAATTAGATTCTAAATAATATTTTATGTCTCATGGGAATTTAACAAAAACATAGGCCCTATAAATGGGATATTCTACCTCCAAATGGGATATAATCACCATTAGGAGGTTTAATACTTCAGGGATGGATATTTAGTTCATGACTGTGACTGAGGAAAGATTAAAAGGCCCTAAGGAAATAATGGGATATATAGGTCTCATGGGCCATGAAAATGACCACAAACCACAACATATTACCTCTAGAGGTGATATTTATCCTTTGAGTGGAATATGGATGCCATGATGATGTATTACACAATAGGGATGGATCTCAAAGTCTTGACCATGGTTGGGGGAATAAAATAAGTCCTTCAGGATATAGAAAAAGCTTCTATGAATAAAGGTCCATGAATAAATCAATAAACCACATAGCATGTCATCTATAAGGGATCATTATCCTTCGAGTGGAATATGGGTGCTACCATTAGAAGTTTTTGTGCACCAAATATGGATATTAGGGACTTAACTATGGTTGGGGAGGAATCGAGGGAAATATGCCATAAATTAATAGTATTTGACTATTAGGCCATTATCAATGACTTGAACCACAAAAAAATGCCTTTAAATAGACTATTAGGCCTATATATGGGATATGGGTAGCATTATAATATTTTCACAATATGAATGGATCTAAGGGAATTAACACCTAAATATGTATTATAATAATTATGGGATGTGAATAAATCCTAAAACCACCACATAGACCCTTTGGATGGGACCTTTGGCCTTTGAGTGGAATACAAGTACCATTAGTATATTTTCACACAAGGAATAGGTCTAAGGGTCTCGACGATGTTCAAGAATGGAAACCAAGGGAATTTCGACTTAAATGAATCCTATAGGGCTCTAGTCCAGGAATAAGGCCTCGAACCACTAGAAAGGTTGTTTAAATTGGATATTTGGCCTCATAGTGGGACATAAGCATCATCAAAACATTTTTCCCACCTCTCAATCCCTTTAACTATGGTCAAAGAATGGAAACAATAGAATTGGGCCATAAATTAATATTTCATGGATCATAAGCCATTAAAGAGGTATTGTACCACCATAAAGATCATAAAGATGATATCTTTTGCCTTTGAGTGACATATGGTCTCCACTAGGAGGTTTTACAAGGGATGGGTTTCAAGAAATTGACTATGATTATGGGAGAAAAGAAACAATCTTAGGCCCTAAATGAATAGTTTAAGGCTCATCATCCATGGACAAGTCCTTGATACACCACATATGCCTTCTAAAGGGGATGTTAGGGACCTAACATACCTAACCTCTCACATAGGTAGAATAATATATTTTCTATGTAACAAAGGATGACATTGGCAAATAACATCTATGTAATAATGTGAACACATCTAATGTAAGAAGACTTAATATAGGTTTCCACTTCTAGAAATATCTTCCTCTAGAATTTTCTCTAGAATATATAAATAGTATAAATAGGAGTAGAAAGCATGGGAAAGTGTTGTCTTGATTTGTATTTTGTAATTGATCTCTACTCTGTTGGAGGTTTCCCCCTTGAATATGCAAGTGAACTTGGATTTCTATAAATAAAGGTATCATTTATGGTGTTCGTTTTCTCTATATTTTTATATCTATTAATATTTTTCATAACTAATTGTGTTTCTACTTTTCATAATACATATGGTACCTTACAAGTGGTATCAGATCACTTTCCTCTACAAAAACTTTAGAATTTTTTTTCCAGGTTAGAGATGTGTAATGTTGACATCTTTAAAGTATAAATATCTACTCTTCGACGGGTAAAACTATGGTTGGGGAGGACTACATGCAGGAAATACATACGGTTTTGTGGGTTACCTGAGACACATTGTTTCACCTAGTTGGAAACCTTTGTAACCCTTGTTGGTACCCCTTCACTTAGTACAACATTAGACAACACCTATACATGGACATTCACTCCCACACACCATTGGGTATATAGGGAGTCCCATAATTCTCCTCAAACTATCCCTAAATCATCATATTAACCGCCTAACTTCTATAGTGGCAACAAGAATAACACTCGAGAATACTACTCTTGCATACCTAGGTAATTAGGTAGTATGACTAAGGGTACGATCGAGCCTCTTTAGTTGGTTCCCTAAGATATTGGGTTGATTACTACTTTTGTACCTCGCTAGTATATCAGTGAGCTATAGCACAAGGTAAAAATTTGTCCGTTGGAACCCTTAGAACCCTCAAAAATATCACCCTTGATGTTGGCACAAAACATAAATACAAGGGAATGTTTACAGTGAAACCCTCCCTCCTGCATCCAGGTTGTGGAATTCCTACACAATTTTCCCCATCAACAATTTGGTAATTCGATCATTGTAGTATTATTATGGACAAAGTATAAATCCATAGGTGTAAAAAAAGTTATAGTGTTCCCACTGAGACTCTTATTTGTGACCTATTCCACTACATTCCCCTCTTCACACTGATGATCGTGGTACCCATGAATTATAAGGAGTCTTGTCTCGTAGACCCACCCACCCTCCTTGACACCCTTTTTTGGGACCTTCTCCATTGGTTTCCTCTCTTCGCGTTGATCATCATGGTACCCCTCACCCATAACCCTTTTCTGTATGGACCCAACTACCTAGTTTTTTGTTGTTTAATTCCCAAATGGCCCTCACCTGTAACCAATAAATATTTTCCTTGCAAACCGACAACAAAGAAAACATGAATTACAAAATTTCTTCTATAAATACCAAGTTGATTCCATCACTACCCAATTTGACTCCCTCAATTGACAATTTGACTCCCTATCAAACATCATCAAAAAATAAATGAGCCAATCCCAGGGCCCTACCTCATCTGACCAATTTTCACACCTAGATTGTGTTGATTCCTCCCAAACCACAACCTTTCATTCCATCCCCCTTCATCGTGACCTTCATCTCCCCAAAGTTGAAGAAATTTGATGGCTCAAACCCCACATGTTGTGCTACTCACATGGAACATTGTTTCTCCTTTCATGTTATTACTGATGATTTGGCCAAACTTCATATCGATGTCCTCTATTTAGATCCTTAACACTGGAAATGGTGTAAATGGTATAGTAATTAAAACCAAGGGTATATTTATTGAACCCAATTTGTTTTCAACATTTATGAACGATTTGACACAAACACCCATCAGACCAAGCTGAAATAGTCTAGTATAATGGAAGAATATACCATCACTTTTAAGAACTTGGATTTCAAAACAGACAACATTTATGACAACTTCTTTCGTGAATGCATCATTAGTGACCTTAAAGACAACATTTGAGCCAATTTCCTAATGGATAACCCCCAAACTTCAATTGAAGCCACTCATCAAGCCAACAAAACAAAACATGTAGTTTCTTCCCAAAATAGAAAACCCTTATTTCTTCGTCACCCCTCAAGGTCCACAAATTAACTAGAGTAGAAATGGTCGAATGCCAATGTAAGGGTCTTTGTTATAACTTTGATGACAAATATTGTTTGGGGAACAAGTGTAATGAGAAAAATCATTTTATGGTCATTTCTTAGGATGTTGTTGAGGAGTATGTCAATAATTCCCGTTCTAAATATCCACCCTAAGAAGATGAGCATGCTCATCCTTATCACCTCCCAAAACTTGAACAACTTATATCCATGAATTCCCTAACTGGTCTTTCTTTTCTCCTAAAACACTTAAATTAATTGTATATATCAAGCATAGAAAATCCATCATCCTCATAGACAGTGGCAACACCCATAATTTTATTCATAGCCGCATTGCACAAGAGACTATGTGCTATATCTATGCAGTCAAAAATTTTCAAATCAAGATTGCTAACAGTGGTTCCATGAAACATGGAGGAAATTTTGAGAATGTGTGCCTACAAATTGGTCATTAACACTTGAAATATCATATGTTTTTTTATCAAAATTGGAGGTTACAACATTGTCCTCAGTGCTGAATGGCTATGCATACTCAGCCTCGTCTCCATGGATTTCAAGGAATTAACCATGTGCTTATAAGAAAATGGATAAAAATATTAGTTCTAATGCATTATGATAGGATCCCCTTAAATCATTGGTTCCCACTAAATGGATAAACTACTAAAAAAAGGTCACTCTCGAATTATTTCACAACTCCATACCATTCAAGAAATAGAGACCTCCTTTCCTACTGTTCATCCTAACATACAATATCTTCTCTCCAAACACCAATATGTATTTGGAAACCCAAAATGCGTTCCCCTTTCCCTTGGAACCCATGCTCATTCAATACCCCTTATCCCTGAAATCCTCCCCCCCAATGTTAACCCTTATCATCATCCCTTTTCCCAAAAGAATGAAATTGAAAAAATTGTTCAGACATTGCTAACGGTTGATGTTACCCATCCTAGTACTAGCCCTTATTATACTCTTGTTGTCATGGTACTCGAGAAAGAAGGTACATGGTGCAAGTGCCCTGATTTTCAAGCCAACAAAAAAATTACCATCAGGGATAAAATATTCATTCCTATCATTGATGACCTTTTGGATGAGTTAAGTGGTGTTCATTTCTTTACCAAAATTTATTTTCAATCTAGTTACCACCAGATATGTATGAAAGAGGATGATATTCCCAAAAATCCCTTTTGAAATCATCAGGGCCATTATGAGTTCTTAGTCATGCCTTCGACCTATGTAATGCACCCTCCACCTTTCAAAGTCTCATGAATCATGAGTTTCGCCCCTACCTCCATTTTTTTGTCTTCGTTTTATTTCATGATATACTCATATATAATACAACTTGGAAAGCCCATCTATCCCATGTGGATCAAGTCTTACACTTACTATCTCAACAAAAACTCTTGCCCAAATAGTCTAAATGTGATTTTGTGGATCCTAAAGTATGGATCCTAAGAAAAAAGAAGCTATGAAGGATTGGCCATGTCCTAAAACTATTAAAACTTTGTGACGTTTCCTAGGTTTCATGAGATATTATTGTAAGTTTGTTTAGAATAATAGGAAAAATGCATCTCCTCTCAGTGCCCTCCATAAAAATAATGTTTTAAATTGGAATCTGGTAGCATATCAATCCTTCTAGGCCTTAAAAGAAAATATGTGCATGGAATCTATTATGGCATTGGCTGAATTCAACAATATTTGTTTACTGGAATGTGATGCTTCAGGGAAAGGAACTGGGGCAGTCCTCATGCAAGATGATAGACCTTTGGATTTCACTAGTAAACAACTCTCGGAGCAACATTTGGGAAAATCCACTTATGAAAAGGAAATGTTGGCTATTATACATGCAATGGATATTAGCGTCCTTATTGGTTGGGGAAATTCTTCCAAATTAAAGCTTATCATAATAGCCTCAAGTATTTTTTGGAAGAAAGAATTTCATCTCTTGATCAATAGAAATGGGTGAACTAGATGTTTGGTTTTGATTATGAGATCATTTACAAGAAGAGAATTTTTTTTTTTCCTTATGCTCTTTCAAGGAAATATGAAGAAGAAGGATCCCTCTTTTCCCTCTCTTTCATTGTAGAAGATTGGTTACAAGCACTTCATTGAGAGTGGTTCTGTGATAAGAAACTTTCTCACCTGGTCCAACAATTGCAACAAGATATTCGGGCCTCTCTGGGATACTCTTGGAATAATGAGGAGATTCGCTATAAAGGTATCCTGTATTTAAGAAAAAAATCTCCCCTTGAATCCACTGTTCTCTTTGAACTTCATGCTTCACCAACAACTAAGGATTCATGATTTCACAATAGCTATGAATATGTCAAACATTTTTTTTATGGGAAGGCATGAAATGGTACATTTGCACCTTTGTCGTCAAATGTGATACTTGTCAATGCAATAAGGGAGAAGTAGTAAAAGATCCAAGAACACTCCAACCAATCCCTATTACACCTACTATATGGATGGATATTTCTATGGAATTCATTGTTGTATTACCCAAATCATGAAATAAGTCAGTCATCATAGTTTTTGTCAATCGCCTTTCCAAATATGATCATTTCTATGCCCTCCAATAAACTTTCACGACATCCAAAATGGCTCAAATTTCCATGGATAATATATTCAAAATCCATGGCATGCCTCACTCTATTGTTTTCGACCATGATCCAAATTTCACTAGCAACTTTTGGAAATAATTGTTCAAGCTACAGGGAACCCAATTGTATCTCAACACAACTTATCATCTCTAGACTGATGGACAAATTGAAGTTGTCAACAAGCGATTGGAAACATATTTGAGGTGTTTTTCATCCCACGGACAATCTCAAATGTCTTAGTCATTACCCCTAGCTGAATGGTGGTACAATAAATCTTACCATGTCTCCACTCACATGACTCCCTTTGAAGCAGTCTATGGTCAAAAGCCACCTTTTATTCTCTCCTACCTTCCAGGTGTATCCAATTTTTAGGACAACAAAAACACACTTATAGTCTGAGCTTCCATTCTCTATACCCTCAAAGAAAATTTGGTCATGGATAAGAGTCGCATGAAGCAACAAGAAAATCATGGTCATTTAGAAAGTCAATTTGTTTAAGGATACTAGGTGCTTCTTCATCTACAACCTTATAAGAAAACCTCACTAAAATATGAACATTGTTAAAAATTCAACCCCAAGTTTTATGGCCCTTATACTTTTCTCAATAATGTGGGGTATATTTCCTAGAAGTTATCTTTCCCTAGTCACTTTAAGCTCCATCCTGTTTTTTATGTTTATTTCTTAAAGAAAGTGATTGGAACTAAGTTCTAGAATCAAACTAGTCCCCCTAAATTAGATGAAGAAGGATTCATTTGGTTGCAACTTCAAGCAATATATTGGACCGTTGTGAGCATCGTCTCCGTTAGTGCACCATCAAGGAAGTTTTAGTTTAGTAGAAGGATACACCATCAGAAGATTGTTGAAATACCTTACTCTGGCACCTAGGTATCTTGTTATCTAGTGATTTCCTTGTTGTAAATCAAACTAACAACTCTCAAAATAACATACATTGATGGAATATTCAACTCAAATAAATATAGCAGAATAGATAATGGAAACCAAAATCTCATACACCATACCCAAAAATATTCTTCCCATTAACTAAGCTTATCATTCAAATAATTTCGAATATTACAAGGGCTCCCATATCTGGGATAATGGCCCATAGAGAAATAAAAAAAAAACTATAGATAGTACCTGCAAACCCTAACAACCCTTGATCTGATACAATGCCTCAGTATTTCATGTTTCCTAATATCAATGTTCCTTTCCTTAAGCGAACCCACATATATGCACTTTTATCCATTGAAACACTCGTACATGCACTCAAAGACTGCATAGTACTTTGTATGACATGGCCCTTATATCGAGGCTCCAATATACTAAAACCCACTTGTGACTTCCTCTATTATGTGTTCTCCCTAACCTGATCTCTAGATGTGATTCCTTCTCCATCTATCCAAGATATCCTTCAATAACAATCCTTCATGATCCAACCCTCTTTAAATAAAAATTCCTTCTTTTCTCTCTCTTATGTATCAACACACAATGTATCACACAAGTGTATTCCTCCTTCACCCTAGCCTTGCTTTTATAAGATTGAGTTATGACCTAACCGTAATCTACAAAGTGATTTACAATTGATATTACTTCTCACCTCACTTGAAATCAAACGTTATTATTTAATTCACTAATGCTAATTAAAGTTTTTCTTTAAATAAAACTCAAATCACTAATAAAATCACTTTACTTTAATAATTCTTTTAATCAAATTAAAGTTTCAAGGTGTAAGGCTTTGGATGACTTCCACATGTCTAGAAACTTGGAACTGTGCGAAAATACATGCTAGATGCTACACACATCAACACTCCCTATTAGTGAGGAATGTACTTCTCGAAGACCCACCTGGAACCAGTTCTCCCTCCAAACTTGGCACAATGTTGCACACATCATATTGCACATTGGAATCCCTCCAACCCTGTTGTTAATTTTATTCCTGAACATTGGAAGTCTCAGAATCCATGACACTACATATCAATGCCACGAAGTTTGGAAACTTTGGTGAAGGCCTTCTCTCCCTAAATTTTATCCTAGGAGGGTCCTACTCCGAAGAATCCATCAATTTCATCTCGTACCAACTCGGTCTCCCGACAGAACTAGAAGGGGATAACTTCCTCTTCCCATATAAAGGTTGACTCCCCACACTGGAAGTATGTGAACCCTTCTCTTCCTTCGATTGATCACCTTTATAATCCTTGTCCTATGTCACTAGCATCGATCCATGATCCAAGAATCCCTTGGATCCTCTTATAGGCTAGCCCTACAACCTATATAACCTACTCTCTATGAAACCAATGTTGATTGTTGTGTCAGGGATAATTCCCTCTGAATATATGAGTACATTCCCTCTCTCAAAAGTGGAAAAACCTCTATCCTCCAAAATGAAATAGAGCAAGTTCTTCTTCAATTCTAGCACATAAAGAACATCACAGTCCTATAACAAAACACTTAGTTGAAGTTGAAATGTGATAGTTCCCTTCCCCATTCACTACATACTTGGCATCATCACCAAACTCAACATGGGTCCTTGAGTCCTTTGTTAGACTATTGAATAGCTCCCATGCTTCAACAATAACCCTAGGCCAAACCACAATTATAAATGTACATATGCTCTATATGCTAGTGAGCCAAGATATTTTGGGCCAGAGATCCTTTGTATATATGTTTTGAGGCTAGAGTGCTTGTGTGGTTATTAAGATGGAGAGGCAGGACACTAAAAGGCTAGTGAGATTATCTTTGTAATATGTAATCACACTCAAATATTAATAAAAAAACATCACAACTACAAACCAACCAAACAAAAAGAGTATGGGGGGATAGAAATCCAATAGAAGGGAAAGGGGGGCTAAGGTTATAGGAAGAGGGGCTTAAGCCAAGAAAATATTATAATAATATTTTCTAAAGTCTAATTTATGGGATATATATTTTTCCTAAGTTCCTAAATGATGGGAATGAGTCACCAAGTGGATTCAACCTAGTTCATTAGGTGAAAAGTGTGAATTTTTTATGATGTAAATATATTGTTGGGACTGAGTGTATTTGCATCATTCACTGATTATTCCATCTTCCACTCTTGCCAGATGTACCTTCCTGCAACCATTATCCATACTTGGACTTGGGAATATTTGGGGAGCTATTGTAACCAGTAAGACTGGGAAAATCAAGATGAAGAGGCAGGTTTTCAGGCACCTGTGATATTGAATAAGTGGGTTGTCAGGCCCATGAACATTCTCTCTAGGTGAGATAACTACTAGGAATTGTTTCCCTAGTGCCAAATTGCAGTTGCATGGCTCTGAGACTTCCTGTTTGTCCTATTTTTGAAGCCCGGAAGGGAATTGGGGTAGTCGAAGGACAATTGAGTAGAGAAGGGGCACACTTCCTGGGGTGGGACAAACATGTGGGGAATTAAAGGTTGTAAGCTACCTTCTAGAGTTGGAACCTTAGTATGAGTTTTTATGCTATTGATAGACTTTCTATTGGTTTAGGATTCCTTTACCCTGGTGGATTTTTAGCCCCAACACAGGGGTGACCTACTACTGATATTTTATGAGAAATAGAGTCTATGGTTGGGAGGAAATTATGAGGTCTACATGGAGTTGGTGGATTATTCTTAAGGTAAGTGTCTTCCATGTGTTTATTTTAAATGATGTGTTATTATTTATGATTATCTTGTTATGGGTTTTTATTATTTCAATTATTCTTAATATTAAAATACTGTATAACTGCATAAGACTACATTTATGTATGTATGAAGAAAATTTGTATTGCAAATTTAATGGTATCAGAGTTGGAATTTTTGTGTGGCATGTCCCATCTTTGGGATGGGCATGTTACAATTTTTTTCATATGATTATAAGAACCGATATCCAAGTACCAAGCACTCCTTGAATTGGTGTTGGTAAAGAGGTAGGAGAACATTGAGGATTCCTTCTCAAACTTTATTGCAAAATCATCTAGTTAGGTCTATGTTGATGTTTTTTTTGTGTCTTCCCTTGCCCCTTCTTCTATGGACATTTTTATGCATAGTTCCCATACTTGTGTCACACAAAGAACTTGATTTTACTCAATTCCTTCTTACCTGGATATGAGGTTGACTCCTCACTATTACCCTTGGAACCCTTTCCTTTTCCCTTTCTTGTCTTACAAATAAGGGTCAGGTTCTCCTCCTCTTCATTTCCCTACTTTCTTGCTTTAGAATCCTCCTAAGTCTCTTCCAGGATGCAATCATGCCAAAGCCTCTTCCAATCTCAAAGTCTTTCCCAAGAATAGACTCCCTTGATAAAAGGTTCCCAAGAATTGGGAAGACCATTCAATGCCACATTCACGAGCTCTACGTCATCCATTTTCTCCCCTATGGTTGGAAGTTGATCATGTACTTGATTGATGTTCATGAAATGGATGGTAACATTTTCATATCTAGACATATGCATAGATATGAGTTTATTTCTTAAGGCCATCTTCCTATTCATGTTAGTGCTCTGGAATAAACCTACCAAGGAATCAAACATCTCTTTGGTCATCTCCTTCTTGGATAGGTGAGGAATTAGATGATCCTTTACTGAATCCAAGATGACCCTCTCAACTTTGATCTCCTTCTTCTCATGAGCTTCCAAATTTATCAGATATGTCTTGGAAAAACTTCTTTGTCCACTAACTCCCAAAGGTCATAATCCTTCAAGTCCACAATCACTTTTGCTTTCCAAGATAGGAATTTTGATGCTTCATCCAATATGTCTTCAACTTTCATACTTATTGATGCCATCCCTTAGAGATGATAAACTTCCCTGGAAATAACCCATTGCTGAAAATTCCCTTGTTACTGACATGTACGATACTGTACATGTCTGTCACCATTGAAACCCACATATTTAAGCGACTTTCCTTACTAAAACCCATGTATGTACACACCTATGCTTACTGCGACCCAAATATATGTGACTATATCCAAAGAAACCCGTGTATGTACATGACTATTCCTTATGCAACCTGCATACAACTCCATACGACTACAAAACCCTAGTTCTTCCTCAATATTAATGTTTCCCTGAAATTTGACCCTTGATTTATGATTGTTGGTTATGGATCTTCTAAGATCTCCTTGTAGATATGTTATCAATTGATATGGATATGATATCTCGATTTCTATCAGAGCGACTACTCTCATACCATGTTGAAATTCGTTACTCTAGCACTTAGGTATCTTGTTATGTACTGATTTCCTTGATGTAAATCAAATTAGAAGCTCACAAAACGACATATACTGCTAGAATATTCAACTAAAACAAAAATAGTGGAAGCAATACTAGAAACCAAAATCTCAACCACAATACATAAAGATATTCTTCCAATCAACTAAACTTATCATTCAAATAATTTCAAATATTACAAGGGCTCCCATACCTGGGATAATTGCCAAAAGAGAAATACAAAAAACTATGGACAATACCTGCAAACCCGAGAAACTCTTGATATGTTGTACAATCTCATTATTTCATGTTTCTCTAGATGTACATGCCTTTCCTTAAGAAAACTCTGTTGGCAATTTTAGTTATCAGAAAGCAAATCAGCGTATACTTGTCATTGATGGCAAGAAAGTGTGGTCGCAGTGATGAAAACATCATTGAATAACAGCGCAGTAATAATCGAGAGGAGAAGAGTCAGTGACCGTAGGATCTTATTCAAATTTCCCGAAAGAATATTAGCCGTCAGATCTGCAGAAGTTGCAAGGGAG
>SNQJ01S0062449.1:30871-56256 GCA_010110895.2 Picea sitchensis
ATACCTTCAATACCCTTATAGTTCAATTGACTAGTATGGAAGTTAAATTCGAAGATGAAGATAAGGATATTACACTATTGTGTTCATTGCCTAAGTCTTGGGATAATCCAGTCACCTCTATTATCTTTAGCTCAATAGATGTTTTAGATTATGACTCTGTTGTGGGAGCTTTGTTGGCTGAGGAGATGAGGAGAAAATCTAGTAAATAAACCTCAACTTCATAGACGATGTTGGTCAGAGGTTGAACTAAAGAGCAGACTGAGTTTTTCTCGATGTAAATGAAGACACAGAAAGGGTACAACAAAATGCTGGTACTATGGAAAAATAAGACATCTCAAGAAAGATTCCTAGAAGAGAAAGGAATCTAAGGAAAAATCTACGAAGAAAGCAAATTTAGCTGTAACAACCTTAGGTATGACTAATCAAGTTTTATCTGTTTCTAGTAATTTACAATATCAAGAAGAATGTCAGTTAGATTCAGGTGCCTCCCACCATATGTGCTCACATAGAAATTGGTGCATTTCTTACCAATCTGTTGATGAGGGTGTAGTGTTTATGGGAAATGGTATTCCCTGTAAAATTGTTGGGGTTGGCAGTGTTAGAATCAGGATGTTCGATGGTATTGTTAGGGAATTAACAAATGTTAGATATGTACCTGATCTTAAATCAAATTTGATTTCATTGGGAGTGTTGGATTCTTATGGATATAAGTATACAGGTCAAGGTGGAGCACTCACATTGTCGAAAGCTAGTTTAGTAGTGATGAAGGCAACAAAGGTTGATAACCTTTATAAGTTGGAAGGGAGTACTGAAGTAGCATATGATGTGACAGATGCATATTCTTATCTATGGAAGAAGCATCAAGTTCATAAGAGTAATAAAGAATTGCAGGTACTAGTAAGTGGTAAATCATTTTCAGACTTAAAATCTTTGTTTCTGAATTCCTGCTTGTTTTATATCTTTGCAATTTATGATGGTGGTATAAAGGGATGTTGTGTGTGGGATCCTACTTCTCACAAGGTCATCATTGACAGAGATATAGTATGTATGGAGAAACCAAAAGGGTTGATTCAAGATCACAACTGTAAATTTGTTTGCATGCTACATAATTCATTGTATGGCCTATTGGTACCCAGGCAAATATACAAGAGGTTTGAATCCTTCATAGTGAGTCAGAATTTTTCAAAGGGTAGGAATGACTATACATTTTATAGTACATTCATAGTATTGATGTTATTTGTTGAATATATGCTCGATGCAAGCCGAAGCATGGATAAAATCAGTAAGAGAATGACTCAGATGGACAGGACAATTCAGATGAGGGATCAAGGAGAAACAAAACAAATTATGGGTATAGAAGTACACAGAGATGGTAATGGTAAGATGTGGTTGGAGTTAAATATGAACATTGTAAAACCAATTTTTATCCTCTTGCTTTCCATTATATGTTTTCTTCAAGCATATGTCTTGTCCATAAAGAAGAAAAGGTTATGTCTCGTGTAAGTTCAGTCGGAGTTCTGTTGTATGTGATGAAATGGTTAAGACCAGATGTTTCAAATGCTAATGATGTTCTCAGATACGTGACAGATTCAGGGGCTGCAGCGAAATGGGTGCTTCAACATTTGAGAAGAATACATGTCACCTATAATGGTTACACTGAGATGGTCTGTGATAATTGCAATGCATATTTTATAGGTGTCTTGGATAGAAGGAGATCTATCACTAAATATGTCTCACAACATAGTTGTGGAAGACATGTTGGAGATGGAGTGACCCCTCAGGAAATCCAAACTTGTGCAAGTCACACAGGAGAGATCATGAAACTAGTTTTATTAGAGAAGTTTCAGTGGTGCTTGGCTTCTCTTGGCTTGTAGAAAAGGTGATGAACAAAAGGAAGAAGAAAGGTATCAGGTTAACTATTGTCAAGGTGGATATTGTTGGGATTTGGTGACAACAAATTCCTCCAAGGATGGATTTGGATCCTATTATTCCACATTGGTTGCAACTAAAATAGACCAAGTTAGAATATGGATAGAAGTGCATTTAATAATCAGTTTCTTATGTAAATGTATATAAATTCATGTAATCCCATAGAGGCAGATACGACAGAGTGAGAGGATACGAGAGAACTTGCAAGTCTGTTGTAATCTTCATGATTTGAATAATAAGACAACCGATACCTATGCTTGGTGAATGTAGCCCAACATTTAGGTGAACCACGTGAAATCCCTGTGTTTCTTATCCGTGTGATTATTAATTATCATATGTGAATTGTGTTTTTCGCATTTGCAATTCTAACAGTTTTTAGGTTATTTGGATTGGAATGTGGAAATAGGTTGCAATGCAGTTAATGTTATTTGGATTGGAATGTGTAAATAGGTTATGCTTGATCTTTCTAATGTTTTTGAGGTTTAATGTTTTTTCTTGTTGACGTCATGCAGGTTGTAGTTCCAATTTGAGATTATGTAATTAATGTCAGTTGCAATTCGAGAAACACAAGACAAATAACAAAACATGATAAATGCAGGATATTATTAGGGTTTTCATGGTTCTTATTGTATATTCCAGGCCATTTTTTTAAATTTATCATCAAGGTTTTATAAGTTTACATTATGTTTGATTTTTATACATAATAACAATCCATGAAAAGTTAACGTGGAATTCATCTGAGGTGCTCGAGGGAGAATTTGTGGGTGACCATGGAGTTGCTTGTAAGCCCTCAACATTTCTAGCGAAATTACATGGATTAGTGTCCTTATGTGCTTCTTTAGATATGTATAACTCATAGTTAGTTTCATTATGTTTTGTGATATTATTAGTTTTTTGGTTTTCCCTCCACTACATGTAGTTGTGCTAGTATTAATTTTTCTTATGGGGGCTTTACGTGATCACCAATATCTTATTAGGTTCACTCATAATGAGGTTTTCTAATTGTGAAAAATAAGATCAATATATTATAGGTATTGGGGATGTGGGGCCTCAAGGGATTTATTGGTATTTGTTGGGTATAAAAAGATGTATCTAGTTAAAATAACCATTTTTTTATTGGAAAGATGTATTAGGAGAGAGGTTCAAGAAAACGTTTTTGGTAGGTATTTATCAAGATCTAGAACTATGTCATAGGGGTTTACTAAGTGAAAACTCTGTATAATTCCTATAATAATTTTTAAAAAATTACTTCATTTTTTTTTCATTTACCTCATATTTTATGTAATGTATACTCATATTTTATGGACAATGGACAAAAAAACACTTTTAACTTGATTGTAAATTCTATGTAACAAATTCAACCATTAATTTTACTTCTTAACCCTAGGATGGATAATCTGATTACTTTCACATATGGACAATTGGAATTCCAGAGTTAATTTGTTCAAAATTCATAATTCATAAATTAAGTCTCTGTTATCTCCCTCCCTTTTTAGAATATGTGCAATACTTGCTTTCCACTCCCTTTTTAGAATATGTGAAATACTTGCTTGCTTAAGTGGAAGATCTTAATCCTCCATTATTATGGTTATTATGTATTATTATGGTTACTATGGGGTTTTATTTTCTAAAAAGGAAATATATGGAAAAATAAAAATAGCTTTGTTTAACTATTTTAAGTTCTGTTTTTTTATTGGAATATGAGGACATCAATTTGAATGAAATTGCAAGTTTCTGTTATTTAATATTTCCATTGTTTTGCTAACAACTGAAGGATTCAAAACACTATATGGGATATTAAAGGGGCAAATGATGTTTGGACCAGTGATCAGATGGAAATCGAGAGGGAGGGTGTCAAATACTTTTCAAACATTTTCAAAAAACCTGTTGATTCAAATATAACTCAGATGTTAAAGGTAATAAATCTCTTCCCTCGATATTTTTTTGAGGAAGATGGGCAAGCCTTGTTCAAAGTTGTAACAATGGATGAATTTTTGGGGGTTTTGAAGGGATTAAAGAAAGATAAAAGTCCTAGACCGGATGGATCGCTTGTTGAATTTTACCTTGAATTATTCGAGTTATTGAAAAATGATTTGGTGGAGATGATTGAAGAGATTAGGGTATCTGGAATTGTCCCTCTCATTCTAAATGCTACCTTCATTTCCATAATTCCAAAACTTGGGAAGCCAGAATTCTTTCAGGATTTCAGACCTATTTATTTGTGAAATCTCTATTATAAGATCAGGATGAAGATTCTTGCTAACAACCTTAAACCTATTCCGACTTTGATGTTAAGCCCTGAACAGTTTGGATTTCTCAAGGAAAAGAACATTATGGATGCAGTGGGTATCACCCAAGAAGGACTGCATACTATTAAAAAAAAAAAAGGCTCTTATCCTTAAATTAGATCTGGTCAAAGCATTTGATAGAGTAGAATGGACATTTCTTAGATTGATCCTTTTACAGGTGGGTGTCCCCTTTCAGTTTACAAATTGGATTTTAGCCTGTGTATCTTCTGCAAATTTCTCTATTCTCATAAATGGAAGTCCTTCGTGTTCATTTAAAGCTGGCAGAGGCACTCGACAAGGCTACCCTTTATCACCTATACTCTTTGTTTTGGTCATTGAAGGTCTTAGTCTACTTATATAAAAAGCAACGATTGATGAAAAATTTTCAGAATTAAAAATTTGTGTGGATCTCTTCCTCACACTTATTATTTGTAGATGATATTATCATATTTGGTACAGATAACATTCAGGAATGGCCGAAATGTTCATCTATCTAGCAATTTTTTTGTGAAGCATTGGGGATGCTTATAAGCTCCATGAAAACTTCTTTCTTTTTGACTGGAGTTGCTTTGGCTCATATTACTAATATTAAATATTTCTTGCCTTATTCAGTTAAGAATTTGGATGTTGGTCTTAACTACTTGCGTTTCATGTTAAAACTGGAAAAATATTCCCACAGAGATTCGATCTAGTTACTTTCTAGGATAAAGTAAAAAATATATTCTTGGGGCTATAAGTATTATTTTTTGTTGGGTGGGACGGTGTGCTTGATAAACTCGGTTCTCTGTGGTATACCTGTATTTTGTTGCTCCCTATTTTTTATGCCGACCAACATTCTCATGGAAATGCGCAGGCTATTTTTCAAATTTCTCTGGGGTGGCTCAGTTGAAGTCTTTGGAAAATATCACCTAGCAGTTTGGGAGACTCTATCCCTTCCAAAACTTCCAAGAGGTTGGGGTATTCAACATTTGGAATGGTTTAATAGTGTTCTACTATTAAAAACGATGTGGAGTGGAGCTAGATAGGATGGTTTATGGGGATTGGTCTTGATAAAAAAGTATTTGGGGAACTTTTCTATTATAGAATGGATCGAGAATGACAAATATAAAAACTCTCATGGTTCTGCTATTTGGAACAAATTCACTAAATATTTTGAATGGATTGGTAAGTCTTTAGCATGGTATATTGGAGATGGAAATCATGTCAAGGTTGTTGTGGATCCATTTGTGGGTGGATGACACATTTTGACTTCCGCAAGAACTAATCACACATCTAAATTGTTTGGGGGTAAAGATTATTTATCAATGTAGTGGATTGCCTCATTATCCCCAAAACAATTTTGACTAGCTCTCTAGTGATACATTGGAACTTTCTGATGATTGGGCTCTGGACCGGAACACCTTTATTGATGGAATTCAGAACGCAGGCATCAGACTGACTAGTGAACCTGACGACCTGATCTGGATTGAAAAACAATTTGGTACTGTTACTGTGGTTGATTTGTATAAAAAAAATCTTTGTTTCTCACTTGTTTGATGAAGTCCCATGGTGGTGCATAATTATTTGGAAGCTCAGAATCCCTCCTAGAATTCAATACTTTGGATGGTTGGTTCTAAAAAACAAGATTTTAACTTGGGAAAATATCAAAAGGAGGGGTTGGAGCGGACCCGAGATTTGCACTCTTTGCAAATTGAATGAGGAGAACTGTCTCCACATCTTTGGGGACTGTATTTTTTCTATATTTCTGTGGCAGAAATGTTGTTCATTTATAAATATCAAACTTTTAAATTGGGATGGTGATTTAAATTCAAAATTAAAATGTTGGATCATGTACTGTAAGGATTATGCTACACTTCCTATCTTCTGCTAGTGGTATATTTGGAGGGCACATAACCTATGTATTTTTGAAGGAGATATGCCAATGGTTGATAAGGTGGTGGGTCATATATTGACTACTTACTCTGCATATTAAAAATTTCATTACCTGCCTCCTACTAGTATCCTCCACAACGTTTTCCGAGTTACCAACAAGGTCTATGGATATTTTGATGGCACAACATAGAACGAGAATTGTGGGGGAGGATTTTCCATTTATAGAGATTCCTCTTTTGTTTTTTTTGGTATTCGTGGTGGAGGCAAAGGCGCAAATTCAAAGGATGAACTGCTGGGTATTTGGACTCTCCTCATGTGGGTGAGGCAATTGGGTATTCAGTGCATATCAATGATGGGGGATTCCAAGATGATTAATGACTAGTTAAACTGTCTTTGTGTCATAAAGAAAATCAATCACACCCACCACTGTGATAGGATCACAGCTCTAGGAAAGACTTTTATTAAGATTGAATTTCAACATATCTATCGAGAATTGAACGTTGTTGCAGACAAACTCTCAAAGGAGGCTCTGGGGTGGAAGGAAGGAATATCATGTATCAACATATTGAAAGATGGGAAATTAATTTCCCACAGATTTTTTTATAGTTCTTAAAATTGTGGTTTTGAGAAAAAATGGTGAAAATACATGTTTCTTGATAGCTGATAGGTATTTTACCGGTTGACTATATACATGCTTCTCATAGAACTATGTTAAGTAGACTAAACGTCATAGGTTTTGACATGACACACTTTCCATCTTTTGAGATAGAAGTATAGGAGCGATGTAATATTACTTTTGATTTCTTATAATAACAAAGTAATGTTTTTTTCGTGTGAAAATAAATATAAAAATTCACGGAACTTGAAAAGATTGCAGAAGTGATGGATGACCTTAAAATGGACAGAATAGGTGGACAAAAATGAGGGCAGGTTTAGAATTACTTGTCATGGTTATGATCTTTGACTCTTGTTTATTCATTCAACAGTTTTCATGGTTCTGATCTTTGACTCTTGTTTATTCATTCAACAATTTTCATGGTTATGATCTTTGACTCTTGTTTATTCATTCAACAGTTTTCATGGTTATGATCTTTGACTCTTGTTTATTCATTCGACTTATGTTAGATATACTTTTCTTGATTATGATCCTTTGGATGACCTTAAAATGGACAGAATAGGTGAACATAAATGAGGGTAGGTTTAGAATTACATGTCATGGTTATGATCTTTGACTCTTGTTTATTATTTCAACAACTTTCATGGTTATGATCTTTGACTCTTGTTTATTCATTCAACTTATGTTAGATATACTTTTCCAAATTATGATCCTTTTACATTTTTATTGAAAACTCTTTATGATATTTGATTATATGATTTTTTAGGTTTATAATATCATTATGAATTCAAATTTCATGAATCCTCAGTGAATTATATGTAACCACCATGATATTAGGCCTTAATTTATGTGTTTATATGAAAAATAATATAAAGTTTGTATACATGAATATTTAATTTTTAGATATGGGTGACACAATAGGTGGACAGAAATGACAACAGATTTAGAAATACATGTCAAAATGATTGTTTCCCCATTGTTTCCCAAAACCAGCAGTATGGACGATCAAGTTTTGGGAAAAATCTCTCCCTTGAGAATGCCTTCACCATAAAAACAAGTGTTGCATGGCAGCATAGTCCCTGCCAAGTTGGAATGAGAATAAATGCGAGTCGTTATAGACACGTGGGTAGAAAGTTGAATTACATGTGGTATCCATGAAGAATTTAGTATTCTCGAATTATTTTTATTTGAAATTTATCAAAAATTATTAATGTCTAGTACATCAACAAAGGTTCCTAGTATCTAAGTTTGATAGTACAGGAAAGACTTAAAAGGAGCCTGGACAAAAAAAAATTAGTGTACAATAATAATAAGGTTCCTACTAAGAACGTTTGTTACATGAACATTTAAAGGGTTCTTGGACACAAAAAATTTAGCATACAATAGAATAGTAATAATGTCTTTTACATAGATTCGTGGACAAAAACACAAAAAATTTACCATTCCCAAATTAGTTTTCTTTAAAACAAGGGCTCCTAGACACCATAAATGATCAAATTATAGGTTCCTAGACACCATAAATTTAGCATACAATAGAATAGTAACAACGTCCTGCAAGAAAGGCTCACCATAAATTTAGCATACCATAGAATAGTAACAACGTCACGCAAGAACATTTAAAAGGTTCTTGAACAAATTTTTTTTAGCATACAATAGAATAGTAACAACGTCGTGCAAGAACATTTAAAAGGTTCTTGGACACAAAAAATTTAGCATACAATAGAATAGTAATAACGTCTATTACATAGGTTCATGGACAAACATACAAAAAAATTAGCATTCCCAGATTAGTTTTCTTTAAAACAAGGGCTCCTGGACACAAAAGAAATTAGAATTTATGAAATTATAGGTTCCTAGACAACATAAATTTAGCATACAATAGAATAGTAACAACGTCATGCAACAAAGGTATTCCCGTTTTCTTAGAAAGTAATAATGTTTGTTAGATCAACAAAGGTTCCTGGAGAAAAAAAAATTATCATACAATAGGACACAAAAAAATCTAGCATTCCTAAATTAGTTTTCTTTGAGACAAACAACAAAGTTTCCTGGACAGGCATTCCCGAATTAATTTTCTTTGAAATTTATCAAAAATTAATAATGTCTCTTACATATTTCTGGAAATTACATCAACATTTAAAAGTATATAATAGAATGGTAATAACATCTGTTACATAGGTTAGTGGACAAACGCACAATAAAATTAGCATTCTCGAATTAGTTTTCCTTAAAACAAAGGCTTCTCAACACAAAACAAATTGAAATTTATCAAATTATAGGTTCTTGGACACCAGAAATTTAGCAAACAATAGAATAGTAACAACATTGTGCAACAAAGGCATTACCAAATTAGTTTTCTTTGAAAGTAGTAACGTCTGTTACATCAACAAAGGTTCCCGGACAAAAAACATTTAGCATACAATAGGACACAAAAAATGTAGCATTCCCGAATTAGTTTTCTTTGGAACAAACAACAAAGGTTCCTCGACACCCAAAATTTAACATACAATAAAGGCATTCCCGAATCAATTTTGTTTGAAATTTATCGAAAAATTAATAATGTATGTTACATATTTTTGGAAATTTAAATGTGTTTTTCATATAGACTGGGATTGGGGCTCTCATGGACCATGAAAGAAATAAGTACAAAAATTAGGAATGCCAAAAGAAGAACTGCACGACGATAGAGAGGAAGACCTGAAAAGAAGAAATTTGAAGTTATGAGCCTTTGGTTACAGTTTTTTATTTAAAGAGGTAATAACTGGATTGATAAAGAAAACAAGATGACAATATAGACTTAAAATGGATTGATAAGGAAAACAAGATGCCATTATAGAATTACTATGAATCCGATACGTTTTTGTTGCTATCGTCGATGGTCATTGGAGTTGTGTTAACCGGTTGTTTCCCCTACCTGGATGAGGTTGTCCATTCTCTGTTGCAACCATTGTTCAAAGTAGCTTCTCATGGGGGCCATGTTAATTTCATCCTAGATTTCTATGTCCTAAAGGTTGTTTTATAATTTCCTTAGATCCATTGAAATACTATGCAGACTCTATTCAATTTCTTCATTCTGTGCTGCATAGTCTAGTACCCAACACTCAAGTTCATCTACACGATGTTCAACTATGCCGTAAAACTTTTCGAAAGACAACCCCTTTAAAATATCAAGTTGTTCATGGAAGGCTTCTTTAGTCATTGACAAGGATTTGAGAAATAAGTTTGGGTCTTGAACCTCGTTGGTACATCTGGCTAAGTCTATTTGGATCAGGCTTGTGAATAATTCTTCCTTTTCTAATATGGCTTGTTTACATGATTCGACAATGAGATCCAAGTTCTTAACATTCTTTTGCCAACATGCTTTTACTTTTTTGGTCCTCTTTGGGGAGGGGAGTTTCTCTTATCTTCTTTTCAGTTTCGATGTGTGGACGACATGGTTGGAAAAATGGGTCAGCACCTATTCACAGAAACACTGATCATTTTTTAAATTCACTTCCAAATGTTTGAGCAAACCATTTGCCTTCTTTCGGAAGGAAACAAAATTTTTCAATGTTTCCTAGGTGTTGGCGACAGAAGTCACTCCTGGATTGCAGCAGGAGAAGAGCCCAACGCCCATCAGTTTTTATGTCACGATATTTTTAATGGGTGATCAAATGGGTAGAGACTCGGGAAGATATCACTCAAACTCAAGGGCTGGGTCCGACATGTGAGGAACAAAAGAGGTCTTGATATAACTTCAGTCAGTGGGTTGATTTGAAAATGAGCAGGTTGAAGACTTGGTGAGAGGAGTGGACAAACTACCTCAGGAAACAAGCCTTTCAATAATTCGTAGAAGAAAAAATATGAATGTGAGATCCTCTGGTTCAGAGCTTCGAGAAACTGAAAGGGGGGACTTGACTAGATTCTCCAATTCCAAGTCGTTCGGTGCTAAGAAAATCACAGGGACCAATTAGAAACAATGTAAATGTTACAATGATCAAATCTACATCATCCTATAATAGTTACAACTCGACTGGATTCTCCAATTCTGAGCCGTTTTAATACAGCGTAAACAAAGACGTGAAAGAAATTGACATTCATAAGAAAAAAAGTCTCAAGAGTCCACACATAACCAGGAAAACAGTGCTTCGTTAAAGCTTTGCAACTAGGAGCCTTGCTCAACCATTGATAGATTACAAAATACAAAGACTGAGTTTATATACTTAGAGAAAACCTCCTAACATTGGCGTGCTCAGTTATCCAGGCTTGGTGTCCCTTCAGCCAAATTCGGATGGGTATTCTTTGTCAGAGGCCATCTTAACTGGGCATGGCCCCTGCAAGGGGAGTAGTTGAGCCATTAAGTGCTGAGCTAGCGTGTGTAGACCTCCTCCGGTTGGTCAAGGACTTGGCATGGCTTCTTTAGAAAAAGGGGTACATAGGACCCTCTCGAGAAGACCGCTTGCCAGATTATCCATACTTTACACTTAATGCCTGAGGAGAGGTTTCAATCACCCCTTCTCATCTTCACTTACTCCAAGAGAAAACCAAGATTGAGGTCGGATCATGGGGCGCACAGAGATCACGATGATCCTTTCGGCAACTAGACTCGACGCCTTTGGCCCCTTTTTGCACAACTCCTTTCTTTCCAAGTGACCACGGGATGTGACCCTATGTCTATTCTCAAAATGCTTTTGGTGTTCACAAATGGAAGGAGTTAATCCTTGCTTATTCACAGCTGCGATGAGCGAAACGCCGAGATAGCTTAATTGGGCACCATGCGTCCTTCTCAGATCTGACGACCCTAAACTCACTCGGTGATGTTGTGGGCCCGGGGCCTGGACACTCCCGACGCCTCGTGCATCTGGAATATGACGGGTCTATTCCTTGCATTTCAAAGTTGCGATGGGAGAAAAGGTGAGGAGACTAATCGCGCGCCAAGTGTCTCCTGTGGATGAACGACTGAGGCTACTTTGCGATACTGCGGGCCCGACTCTGGGCGCTTTTGGCACCCTGGGGTTTGGGGTTTCGAGATATGAGATGATGAGGGACTTTCACCCTTCGAACTCCTGAATGTCGATATGCTGACCAGATCTCACAGTATGTGTCGCTGGATCGGATGACCCAGAATCTGTCTTGGCATATAGTCACTTTCTTTGATGCTATACATCGGTCAACTTGGTAGGCCTGATATCTCGATGACCGTTGATCTTCTTTTAAGGATGAATCCGGGTTGTTGACAACATAATTTCACTCACCTTCTTGATTGGAAGCCTTAAAATGAGATCTTTCCATGATGCGCGCTCGAGTGCTTCTCGAGCAACTTGCAGACCTGAATACTCTTGTGCCTCGGACAAGAAATGTTGCTAACATTAGGCTCCATGGGGGATAGAGTCGTCCCTGTGATGTTCTAAGGACTCCTTTTGCAGATCCAGTGTCTTGTTGTTGGGCTATGGAGTCATTTATTAAGCCAAAAACAGAAAACATAAAACAATATTTACAAAACAAAAGAAGCCGCGTACGGCTTACAAAAAACATTTTTTTAAGAAATGCCCATTTACTGGGCCATCAAAAACTTCTTCGCCTTCCAAATCCTGCAACCTGTAAGTGTTTTTTGAAAATACCTCAGATATCTTGAGAGGCCCAAACCAGAGGGCATCAAACTTACTGTGTTTTCCCCTATCCTGCCTGGGTGCATCCCATTTGAGCACCAGATCACCCAGCTCGAAATCTTTCCTTTTGCTCTTCTTATCAAAGGTTTGCTTGATATTCTGCTGATGATGGTAGGACCTGTCCATGGCCTGTTCCCTAATCTGTTGTACTTCCACCATCTGATGAATCCTTATAATCATATGGTCAGGCTCTCCTTCAAGGTCCTAGAGAAAGTTTGCCACAGATAAAGCGAGATGGGTAGGGAAAAAAACCTCTGTTCCATAAACAAGTTGGAAAGGTGAGACGCCCAGGGACTTCTTTGTTGTCACCCGGTTGGCCCATAGAGAAAATTTGAGCTTTGAATCCCAGGCCCTTTTGTTGTCTTCCAATAATTTTTTAATGAGCTTAATCAGACTTTTATTGGAAGACTCCACCAATCCATTTCCTTGAGGATAATAGGGAGTAGAGTGGATCAGCGAAATCTTGAACCGTTCACAGAACTTGACCAAAGGCTCAGACCTGAAAGAGGCAGCATTGTCGGTGACAATTTTGTTGGGACATCCGAATCTGGCTATGAGATCCTCCAGGAAGTTGATAATTACTTTGTGATAAGTGCTCTTGGTAGGGGAAGCTTCTATCCACTTGGTGAAATAGTCTTTCGCAGTCAGGATCCATCTGTGTTGACCACTTGAGGGAGTATGAATTTCTCCAATGAAGTCCAACCCCCACTGTTGAAAAGGTGTTGAAGCTACTATAGGATTTAATGGCAGTGATTTGAGCTGTTGTTTTCCTAAGAACTTTTGGCATTTGATGCAGGCTCTGATTTCTCTGCAAACATCATCGAATAAAGTAGGCCAGAAATATTCAACCCTGATGATCTTATGAGCTGTGGTTTTCCAGAAATGATGCCCCCCACAAAAGTTGTTATGGAAATCAATTATAACTTCCTGTGCTTCTTGTGGGTTCAGGCATCTTAAGAACACCCCTAGAGGGTCTTTCCAGTACAAGGCTTGGTCAATGAGGCAATACCTGACCGCCTTGAGATTTAAAGCTCTCACCTTGCTTTTTCCCATTCCATCAGGAGGCTTCAATTCTTGCAAAAAGTGCAGGATATCCTTGTACTAGGTGCATGCTGCTAGTGGTAAGGCACCCTGAGAATTCTTATTGGTCGACTCATCTTGCAGATTTTCTGAACAGGTGTTGATGAAGCTAACCCCCAAGGCTTTGCAATTGGATTCAGCCAGCAGCTTGGCTAAACCCTGCCCCTTGATCAACTTAGTGGGCTTAATCTCCAGATCAAACTCTAGGATCTTGGCAATCCACTTACCTCTTCTCCCATCTATGTTGGGTTGTACAAGGATGTCCTTTACAGAGGCTGAAGGAACATATGCGGTCACCTTTGAGTGAAAGACATAGACTTTGAATGCTTTGAGAGATTTACTAAGGCATAGGCCTATTTTTTCATGAGTTCATACCTGACCTCTACACCTCTTAATGCCTTGCTAAAAAAGACAATGGGTTATTCTCGCCCTTCCTCATTTTTCTACAACAAGACTATCGCTACTGTATCAAAAGAAGCAAAAGAGAAAATTAGGAATCCTTTGGAATAGTCAGGACTGATCAGGACAGGTGCCTCGGTCAATGCCCTTTTTATTCGGGTAAAAGATTCCCTGGGTTCATCGGTCCATTTCACTTCATTTCCCTTCCTGAGCATGGCTGTAATATGTTTCACCAACTCAGCAAAATTTGAGACGAATCTCCTCAAGAAATTAATCTTCCCTAAAAAGGCATGAACTTCCTTCTTGGATCTAGGAAGTGACAGGGTTTGAATTGCCTCTACCCTGCTAGGATCAATCATCACTCCTTCTTCTGATACTATGTGGCCTAATAGCTTTCCCTCCTTCATAGAAAACAAAGATTTTCTGGGATTTAAGGATAGGCCAAACCTCCGACACTTCAAAAAAAACTTTTCTCAGATGACTGCATTGCTCTCTGTCAGACTTGAAGAAGACTGTTATATCATCGAGGTAGATCACCAAAAACTTATCTTTCTCCCCGATGAAGGCTATGTCCATGGCTCGCTGAAATGTTGCCCCTGCATTCATCAATCCAAAAGGCATTTTGGCATACCTGAATGTGTCCCAAGGAGTGGTGAAGGTCATTTTTTCTCTGTTCTCAGGTATGATTGATATCTGATTATAGCCAGAAAATCCATCAATCATGGATATCCTAGATGCACCAGTTACCCTCTACAGTATTTGTTCCATATTGGGCAAGGGATAATTGTCTTTTCTTGAGATCCTGTTCAGGTTCCTAAAATCAACACAGAGTCTGATTTCTCCACTTTTCTTCCTTACCGGGACCAAATTGGCCACCCATTCGGAATATCTCAAGGGGATGATAATTTTGGCATCTATCCATTTCTTCACTTCCTTTTCCATGACAGGTAGCAGCATTGGATTTATCTGTCTCAGCTTATGCCTAAATGGCTTAGCCTCTTCTTTCAGTGGGATCTTGTGTTCAATGATAGATGTGTCATAAGTCTTGAGGTCTTCATAGGCCCATGTGAACACATCAACGAATTCCCTCAATAACTTAGTATATTCCACCCTCTGTTCACTAGTCAAGTTGCTTGATAATTTGATAAACTTAGGTTACTCCTGTGTGCCAATGTTGCATTCGGCTGTATCAACATCTTTATTTGAAACACCACCCTTAAATACCACATCATTCTTGTCGAACAACCTTTCTAAAGGGTCCAGCCCCCTTGGAATGTGGCTTCTAGGTAGCTGAATAATCTGGTGATTAATGATTTCATTCAAGAATACCTCAGAGGGAGGGTCACCTTCGGGATCAGGGTCCTGATCAATGTGCAATGCTGAAAACTCATCGATGGACTGAAGAAAATTTTTGATTTGAAGATCATCCTTGAATACCTCCCAATGCTTTACATTGTCCAGGATGGATGGTCTGTATCTTATTTTGACCTCACCATGGATCTTCGGCGACAGAGAGATCTTGAACAGACTAGCCGAAACCGCTAAGGAGTCAGCTGAGGTATTTTCTTCCCTTGAGATAAAAGTAATGTTGAAAGCTGAGAAGAAATTATCAATCAGGTCCCATACCTCCTTTCTGTAACTCCTGAGCCGAGGATGCTTTTCCCGATAAACATTCCTGACCTATTGGATTATCAATTCTACATCTCTAAACATTGACACCTCTTTAATTCCCATTTCTTTTGCGGCCCTCATACCCAGAACAAGAGCTTCATATTCCACCACATTGTTGGTAGTGTCAAATTCCAGCTTGTATGACAGGGATATGGTCTCTTGACAAGGCGATATGAAAATCACTCCAGTGCCTGCGCCTATACTGGAGGAAGCTCCATCAAAGAACATATTCCAAAAAGAGGTGTTTGGAGGAGGTGTATTTTGATTAAGAATGGGTTTCTTTCTGATCTGTACAGGGACCTCGGGAGCTCTAGTGATCTGTAACAAACTAGACCCTAAATCAGTGTCAAGTGCAAATATGGGGGGATTAGTGGGGTTTTCTTTGTCACTGACAATATAGGCTAGTTGGGCTTCTCTGTACAACCTTCTATGTTCCCCTCCAAATACTGAAATGGTGGCGTATGTGATATCCATCTGTAACGTTCCTCCAAGTCTTTTAATCCAAGACCTTGACAACAACATGCCAAACTTGGGGGGAACATCAGCTACCACAATATCCATGACCACACTCTTCATGGGCAGCTGAAACAAAGAAACTACTAGGTCTTTGATGACTCATAGACACTGGACTCTCCTTGAATCGAAAGAATACAAATCATGATAAGCTTTCGTCACCTCCAGTCCCAATTCTTCCATTACTATTTTGGGAATAATATTATGGGAAGCTCCTGAATCCATGAGGCAATTATGCAACACTTTATCATGTATGTTCAGGGAGGTGTAGAAGGGGGGGGATGAATCATCTCTGTCTTCTACCATGGGACCTAGGATGACAACTGGTTTCTCATCTTGAAGGTTCACTGAGTCAGAGGGATGCTGGGGGGACTCAGATTGTAGCAACTTGGAGAGGGACCTTTTGAAATCTTTGTTTTTAATGAGTTCAGATAGGGGTACAAGAATTCTAATCTTCTGAATCTCATGCTCAAAATTGAAGGAGGGGCTAGGCTTAGGAGCTTCCCTTACCTCAGTGACAGTCTCCTTGGCTGCTGGTGAAGCATTCTGAGTTTTCTTTTCTTTAGTAGTGGCTGCCGCAAGCTTAGTAATCCTATCTTCTATGAGGGGCTGGTCTTGGCTGTCAAAGTCTCCTTCTTTCTTTCTTGACCTGAGATTGTATCTGTTAGAGGTGTGACCGGCCCTTTCTCCCTTACCTAACTCATGGATTTGGATGTTCATCAGGAATTTTTTGTATGCAGACTGAGTCAAATGGGGAAAAGGAGGAGCTTCTTCAACACAATGAATTTCGAGGTCAAACTTGTCTATCTCCTCGCCTCCCTCATGAGTAACCAGGTTATTTTGGAGAGGGGTTTGGATCCTTTGATCTTCCCTGTCTTTCCCCTTTGGTTCCCTTGGGAAAGCCTGTGGTCCATTATTATTAAGTCTCCTCAAACCTCTACCATCAGTATTCTGGGGATTTTTGTACATGGGCTTCCCTTCTAACTCCCACCTTTCCATCCTGGAAGAAAGCGATTTTAGTACTCTAGCTGTCTCATATGTCTGAAGGGGCAGGGGAGAGGAACTGGATGAGGAAGCTTCAGGCCTCTGCCTGGATATGTTTCTACCAGTAGTGTTCCTGAGTCGGTCAACAACCAATATGTTAGACTCTACCTCCACGACTGCATCCTGCATGTGGGCCAGAGTGGTGGATCTTCTTTCCCTCAATAGGAGGCAGAAATCGGGGTCAAAGGCGCTAGCATAAGTGATCTTTGTAGAAGATTCAGAGGGTTTTATCTCAGCAGGGATTTTGTTGTACATTTTATTAAACCTCTTGGAGAAGTCAGAGACATACTCTCCTTCCTTTCTCTTCAAAGAACCAAACTCTGTCATGTAATACATGAAGTATTTTTTATCTCCCCACTGTCTCAAAAAGGCATTATCTAAAGCTTCAATCCCATCAATAGATCTAGGGGGCAGGGCCTTGAACCATTTTCTAGCCTCGCCTTGAAGGCTATGGACAAAAATCCTCATCCATACGTCTTCATGCATGATAACATTATCATCTGTAAAAATGTAAAAGGCTTCTAGGTGCTCTTCTGCAGTTACGTCCCCCTTGCCTGTAAACTTGGGCAGCTATTTGAGGTAACTATCTGCTGGGAGGGAATTGAGAGGCTGAGGTAATACAAGGGGAGCATACCTAGCGGCTATGATGGCCTCCATTCTCGTCATTGGGGGATTTTCTCCTGCCATAGGGATATTATGTGGAGGAGAACTGGGAGGAGAAGGAGCTCGACAAGGGGATACTGGGGATGAGATTTTAAGGGGAGTGGGAAACAACAGGGGATTTAGGGAGAAGGCTAGCGAGCTTAAGTCGGCGGGTGTGTCTCTTTGTGCAGAAGGGGCAACAAAAACAAAAGGAGGAGTCGTAGAGCTAGGAGTGTGGAAATCTTCAGTGGTCATGGGTCTTTACCAAGGTACAGCTTCGGGGGAGAGGGGAGTGACAAGGATTCCTCCCTCCAATCTCAGAGCAGGGGGGGAAACCTCAATAGGAACACTCTCGAAATTCAGAAAACGGGAAACTTCAGAAAGCGGTCTGCTAGGAAACTGAGGAGGAGAAAATGAAGTTCTTTCAGAAGGTGATGGCGGATTACTTGGTTCAGTTGCGATAGCTTCTCCTTCAGAGGTATTTCCTTTTCCGACGATCACCTCCCGCTCAGTCTCAGGTGTAGCTAGAGGCAAATGTGGATGGGACCGCGTTTGTCTGCCTTTGAAAGCCACAATTGACACGGCAGGTTCGCCACAGTGGAATCGTCACAATGGAGTCACCAAGTGCACAGTAGCAATATTCAAGGGCTTTGATGCCTGATGCACCTTCAGAATCATAAGCTCAATGTCATTTAATCCAAAGGAAGATTTTCCACTTCGTCCCCGACAGCGGCGCCGGAAATGTTGGCGATGGAAGTCACTCCTGGATTGCAGCAGGAGCAGAGCCCGACGCCCATCAATTTTTATGTCACGATATTTTTAATGGGTGATCAAATGGGTCGAGACTCGGGAAGATATCACTCAAACTCAGGGGCTGGGTACGGCATGTGAGGAACAAAAGAGGTCTTTATCTAACTTCAGTCAGTGGGTTGATTTGAAAATGAGCAGGTTCAAGACTTGGTGAGAGGAGTGGACAAACTACCTCAGGCAATAGGCCTTTCAATAATTCGTAGAAGAAAAACTTTGAATGCGAGATCCTCTGGTTCAGAGCTTCGAGAAACTGAAAGGGGGGACTTGAATGGATTCTCCAATTCCAAGTCGTTCGATGCTAAAAAAATCACAGGGACCAATTAGAAACAATGTAAATGTTACAGTGATCAAATCTACATCATCCTATAACAGTTACAACTCGACTGGATTCTCCAATTCCGAGCCGTTCTAATACAGCGTAAAAAAAGATGTGAAAGAAACTGACATTCATAAGACAAAAAGTCTCAAGAGTCCACACATAACCAACAAAATAGTGCTTCGTTAAAGATTTGCAACTGGGAGCCTTGCTCAACCATCGATAGATTACAAAATACAAAGACTGAGTTTATATACTCAGAGAAAATCGCCTAACATTGGTGTGCTCAATTATCCAGGCTTGGTGTCCCTTCAGCCAAATTCGGATGGGTATTCTTTGTCAGACACCACATTAACTGTGCATGGCCCTTGCGAGGGGAGTAGCTGAGCCATTAAGTGTCGAGCTAGCGTGTGTAGACCTCCTCTAGTTGGTCGAGGACTTGGCATGGCTTCTTTAAAAAAAGGGGTACATAGGACCCTCTCAAGCAGACCGCTTGCCAGATTATCCATACTTTACACTTAATTCCTGAGGAGAGGTTTCAACCACCCCTTCTCATATTCATTTACTCCAGGAAAAAACCAGGATTGAGGTCGGATCAGGGGGCACACGGAGATCATGATGATCCTTTCAACGACTAGAATCGACGCATTTGGCCCCTTTTTTCACAGCTCCTTTCTTTCCAAGTGACCACAGGCTGTGACCCTGTGTTTATTCTCAAAACACTTTCGATGTTCGCAAATGGAAGGATTTAATCCTTGCTTAATCACAACTGCAATGAGCAAAACGCTGAGATAACTTAATTGGGCACCACATGTCCTTCTCATATTTGACGGCCCTGAACTCACTCGGTGATGTTGTGGGCCCGAGGCCTGGACACTCTCGGCGCCTCACGCATCGGGAATATGATGGGGCTATTCCTTGCATTTCGAAGTCACGATGGGCGAAAAGGTGAGGAGCCTAATCGCGTGCTAGGTGTCTCTTGTGGATGAACGACTGAGGCTGCTTCGCGATACTGTGGGCCCGGCTCTGGGCGCTTTTGGCACCCCGGGGTTTGGGGTTTCGAGATATGAGATGATGAGGGACTTTCACCCTTCGAACTCCCAAATGCCGATATGCCGACCAGATCTTGCACTATGTGTCGCTGGATCAGATGACCCAGAATCAGTCTTGGCATATAGTTGCTTTCTTTGATGCTATACATCGGTCAACTTGGTAGGCCCGATATCCCGATGACCGTTGATCTTCTTTTAATGATGAATCCGGGCTGTTGACAATGTAATTTCACCCGCCCGCTTGATTGGAAGCCTTAAAACGAGATCTTTCCATGTTGCGCACTCGGGCACTTCTCGAGCAACTTGCAGACCTGAATACTCTTGTGCCTTGGACAAGAAATGTCGCTAACACCAGGCTTTAGTAATTAGCTGCATTCTTTTGTTGATTTTATTCTCTACAAGCGATCTAGAGCATGCAAGGATGGTAGAGGATAATTTCATATTGGTTGCAATGGTAGCAGGCACAGTTTTTGCTAAAGGACTAGCAAATTCTGGGGTGGCAATGAAACTCTGCTCAAATTCCTTGAGGCAATCTTTCAATCTGACATTTTCCACTTCAATTCCTCCAATGTAATCACGAAGAGAATCACTGGTTACTTGGTGAAATAGGGAGATTTGGGACAACCTCATTTCCATAAAGTTAATATTTGTGCGATATTTTCCTTTCTTGTTTGTTACATCTCTCTTTTCAATGACCATACTTTTAGGTTGGCTATAAAAAACAACACTCTGGAATACGAAGGATTCATCTTCATAAAAAAATTTGGTCTTAGCTATTTCCACCGTGGACGACCCAATTTTGTGCATGTGCTTAGTTTCAATTTTAAGTTGCACCTGTTCACTTTAAATTCCGGGTTCGTCAGCCTTCCCTGCATTGTTTTTTCTCTTCTTCGTTAGTGGAATTTTGTGAGAACTATCAATTTTTATGCGAGGAGGGTTCTTATCTCCTCCTCCATTCAAAGATTTATGGGTTTCTTTCTTACTGGGGTGGGTTGTTGAAGTGATGCTTCATGATTTCGTGCTCTTGGGAGTGTTGGTGGGGGACTGGGCACTCTTCTCACCGGATACTTTTCCCCGTTGTCTGTACAATTCAATTGCATTTTGCAATGTCTCTGCGTCGCAATCACCAGAAGAAGGATTATTGTTGTCATTGTCCCTGTCTTCGGTCAGGTGTATATGGATAAAAGATTTGTTAAAGCCAACTACCAATAAATGTTCTCGAAATATTCCATTAGGGTGGAACCCTTTTATCCTTTCAACATACATTAGGTTCAATTTCTTGAAATGGTCGGCAAATTTGTCAATCTTGTTGACGTTTCTGCACACGAAGTCTCTGACTTTCCAGGGCAGAGGAATGAACTGTTTTTTTTCTTGTCATGGAAAAAATGAAACTAATGGTTGTATTTCCTTGCTATTTATTCAACAAACATCTTGTTTGTGATGTGGCATGGAAGGAAAGAAGGATTTTCCTTAGAGCCAAAGATCATGAGTACACTGTGATTTTTCTTTTGTTCAATTGTGCCTTTCCTGTTGAAAAACTTGGTTTCCTGTCCAGACATCTGCAAAGCATCTTTCCTTAACAATAAATCTTTGACAATTGAGAAAAATCCATTAAAAACTTCATAAAAACAATGGGAGGCCTTGTGCCTCGACAGGGCTTGGTACCATAATGTTACTGGCTCAAATCCACAGTTTATTTTATTGGATAGTGAAAGTTTTGGAAATGGATAACAATGCACTATTGAGAAAATCAAGTAGGATAACATATAAAATTTATTCGATTCTTTGAATCGTGACAACTAGGAATAGATCTCAATGGAAATTAGCTTCTCCCAATCGAAAATGAATTGTTCCATGACTGTGAAGTACAAAATATAAATAATTATATGGGAAATGCTTGTCATGGATGCATGTTTCGTTATTATTGTAAATAGCCAATCAATTTCCTGGAATGGATTTCTAAAGGAACTTACCTGCAACTTTGTGATATCTTTAGGAAATGTTGTTAGGTCTTCGAGGAACTCAGCTAATATGTCCAACCCGTTATCATGTTTTTCTAGGAACTTCTTGCAGTCTTGTCCTCTGAACGTCAATGTTGGCTCCGACAATTTTAACATCTTGCGGAAGACCTAAGGTGACAAAGAAACAGGTGAATGGTCGTGCAGTGGAATAATTATTTGGCTTGGAATATATTTTTCAGCGCACCAAGAGACCACCTCCTTACAGTCAAAAACCTCAGGGACGCAGCCTACACGAGCGATTCCAGATGTCCAAATCACTTCATTTTGGGCGGAATGGGATGAATAGTAAAAGTATTCCTTGGACCACTGGAAGTTCTGGCTCTAATGTCCAAAGATATTTACTGTATCTCCACAAAACTATTGTCGACCTACTACCATAAGTCTACAAGAACGTTTTCTTGCTCCAGACGATGAATGAAATGAAAAGTTGGAAGGGATAACATAACCCTGTGCAAATATTGGTCCAATGCGTGTGAATGGGAGATCTCCTCGATACTTTCGTTATTTAGTGACAATTTGGATGGTTGTTGCATCATGCATTGTTAACATTAAACACTAGTAATTGCATACATAGAAATGTGAACATGGCGGATACGGCAATGTGCGATTAAGCATTGTAGATTTATTGAGCGAGCTAACACGACGACGTGTGTTTGAGATGAACAATCGGAAGGGACAATATAAGTCTTCACAGATCTTTGTTTAATGCGTAATAATGAGAGATCTCTTCGAGCGTTTCGCTCATTAATGACAATGTTGACGGTTCCTCCATGGTCAGTTGTTACCATGAAAGGTTTCTAATTGCATACTAAGAAATTACAGAGGTCACGGGTACGGGAAAAAGAAACTTCAAAATAGGGTTACAAGGTACAACCATTGGAGGTGAGGGCGCGAGGGTCAAATTGTATGTCTCATAACATTTTGAGTGCAATACGCGTAACACCGAAGAGGGTACGATAGGACAGTCCAGAGGAAAATTTGTATATCACTAGTAAGAGCATAACTAATGTATATTAGGAAGGACATGAAGTTAGTGGGGATGGAAATCAACAACAGATACTTTGAAACATTTGTGAGTCATGGTAGAGTGAAGCTTGCGAGTTCAAGGAGTTCGCGGTGGAATTGTAGATCACAAAAGTTTTGAGTGCACGATGTATAGCATGGAACAAGAAGCATAAGAGTTTGAAAGCGCCAACCTAACAATCGTGACCATAAAATTGGCTAAGTATGGAAAGGATATAGATGAAATTAGATTCATCATGTGAGGATATAGATGAAAATGAAGATATGTCATCCCACCAACATTGGAACCCGCGATCATAGAAAAGAGACTAAGTATATAATTCTAATTTTATTAAACAGAGTTAACTCTTAAGAAACAATAAGCAATGAAAAAAACTTAAAAGTTGAAATACTTCAATCACAATGGAATTGTTTTGAGAAACTATAAAAACGTAAAAGGTTGGAATACTTCCTTCAAAATGGAATTAATTTTGAAGTATATTAATTCGAATGTCTTGTCTTCACTATGCCATGCGTAGTCACTACGGTCAGATTTTAGACACACATTTGTTAAAGAATGACTACCAATTCTAATTGCTGCAAGCAAATTTAGATTTCTATTTTTTATGCAAGATTTGAAGAAAAGTCAATGTATAAACGTTTTTTTCATTTAATCATATTAATTGGAGTAGGCTAATTCTGGAGTAAACAGATCTCAGAATTTTGTTCCATTTTAAATCAATCCAAATGTTTAGAAAAAACTCATTCCATGTAAATTTGGACAAAATCCTAATTTTCTATTATTTATATTTGCATTTTAAAATGTATAAATAGATTTGCTATTAAAAAATCCATAAAACATTTGTATAATACAAATTTAATCATTAAAATGTTCATATCCAACTATTTCTAACCAAATTTCCAATAAAATTAAACTAATAATATCCATAAAAAAAAAACAAATAAAAAATTAAATGAATAATATTCATAAAAGAAAATGGCAAAGTCAAACACCTAAAACGTTTAAACTACGGCTTAAATAAAATAGACAATTGGAACGGTTGGGTGTGAAATATCCCGGCTGCAGACGCAACCAAGTCTCGGGTTGGGCACGAAGGAATCCAGACTTTAAACTCTTGTTTATGTTTTAAGGGGATCGGAGGCCATAATTATTAATAATTTACAGAACAGCGATTTGCGCACGTCGTTGTAGGGTGGACGGTTCGGTTTATCCACAAATTCTGAAACCTGTCGTTGTGCCAACAACCACGTCGTCATTGGAGAAGGCAAAGTTGCCATTAAGATCCTCAGTTACTCAATTATTTTTATTTCGCTACCTTGACCTTTTTAAAAAATATAACCCCATAAGATTACTCAATTATTTTTATTTCGATTCCAATAGACCCCAAGTATAGGGACTCTCCTTTATTTAGAAAATTTAATAACCGCAAAGACCAGAGAATAAAAGCATATATACAAGAAAGTTCCATAATGATGAATGAAGAGAAAAACGTATATACATATAAACACTTTCAAAATAGATGTTTCTTTTTCCAAGGCACGAGGTTAGGTGTGGTCGCATTGATCAGGTTGATTGAGAGGGAAGGAGCTTAGGATTTCCTTTTAAAGAAGAGATGAACTTCCTTTTGTTCCTTTTCAAGGCTCCAAAACCCATCCCTATGGCATACAATCTCACAATGGTGCCATTATTGTATTCATTTGCTAAATATTTTCCTTACAAGGCCTCTTGCATGGTATATGAGCTCCAAAATAATTTTTTAGGACTTGAGACAACAGTGTTCATCCTTGGATCATGGCTAGGGCCTTCATACCAATGTCTAGCGTGCCAAACCTTCAAATAGTGTTCATATTACAATTATGGTGAAAAGATTTTCTTTATAGGGCTCTTGTGGTGCATTTGGACACCATGGATGGTCCATAAGCATTAAAATCATCCTTAGATGATGGTCAAGACATTAAGAACCATAACTTGTGTGCAAACCCTCATAATGGATCCCATATTACCATGGCCAAGCCCGCAACAACATGGACCATGATACCGATAATCTTTGTTTAGGTTGTGTTATCACACAAGTTGTAGGTTGGGCAAAGCCCAACCCAACCACCAACTGACAACAACTAGGAAGGAACCTACCCACTCTCACCTTTGGAAGGTGTCCTCATCACTTTAGAGGTGAGGTAGTCACCTCAAGGGGATAATCCCGGTGACCCTAGGGGGAAAAGAGATGGAAAATGATAAGTATGAATGGATGCCCCTAAAGGTCAATTCTATATGGTAGGAAATGCTTGAAAAAGGGTCGTGGGAAGACTCAAGGATTACCAAATGAGTTGAGTGATCCTCCGAGAGTAAAGTACCTGCCCGAGACACAATGAAATCCAAGGATACTTGCAATATGTTAGTTCGAAAAACAAGTTAAGATTGTTGTCGCTAATTTGGAGAAACAATAAATGATGTATATCT